>JAECUM010009123.1:0-76711 GCA_016617855.1 Megalonaias nervosa
TCTCGTGGGTCGGTGGTTCTTTCCGGGGATTTCCCGGTTTCTTCCTCCACCATTAATACTGGCCGCCATGTATAGCCTATCGTGTGCTGAAAAGTGGCATTAAGCCCCACAACAACAACAACAACAACAACAACAACCTATAAATAATAATCCAACAAGAAACACCTTATAGTATTCTATGATCTTCATGAATGAATTTTAAAATTCTTTTTGCCACTATATAGAATAATTGAACTTTTATGTCATGGTTCAAGTATTGTGTGATACTTTCCTATCTTTATATCTCATCACAATAAATTATAAATTTTCATAGCAACAACAGTGGTCTTGAAAATGAACAAATTTGAAAATATATTGGTGGTCTATTGGATCATTATGTATTTCAAAAAATTATTGCTTCCAATGTTCTTTGAAACCCATGTTTAATACTTGTGTGAGTACCTTTTTGATAATGAAGCATGATCCTGTGGCCTTGATATGAATGTTATAGAAGGAATATTGTTAGATAATTAACATAAAAATAATAATAATGTGGTTGAAACAGTAACATATTTTAATGTGCAAAATATTCAGTGTTGTTAGAGAAACATTTGGCATAATCAATAACCAATACAAAAAACAGCAAGAAAAAACATTTGAAAGGAATTATTAACATAAATGATGGGTTACACATGAAAATATATTGCATATTTAATATGACTGTATTGACATGACAATCTGATTTAATTTCTTACTAAACTTATACATATCTTATTGCATTGTCTTTCAGAAACGAAATTTCTGCTAATGAACAAATAATGAGAAATTATTTACATTGTTACACTGCATTAAAACTTAAACATTATAATTACAAGGTTATGTTTCAAAAGCAGTTCATATTATATCTCAGGGGGCTGAAGACATGATATAGACAGTGGTAAAAGTGCTCACTTCTTCACCTGTTTGGTTTACGATCAATTGAAATATTTTATATCATTTTATATACTTTACTTTTTATTTCTTCATACTTAAGTTTCTTCCATATATAAGATCAAATTGTCTTATCCATCATTATTTGGTGCCAGTCTCATTCTCTTGTATGCTAGTACGTACTCCTTCTTTGTGTGGTATATTTCAAAGCAAGGAGTAACACAAAGTGGCACATCACATTGTCTGCATATCATGGTAGTAGTTCTCCCAGCACGCCTTTTCTGCATCCCTTTTGAGGCAAGTATTTGCTTTTCTTCTGGACCAGAAACTGCACACATTTTCTGATTATAATCAGAATTTTCATTTATCATTTTGCATAAAAAATGTTGACCCTCCAGCCTCATTAGGACCTCTCCAGATGATCTGGTTCTTCCTCTTTTGATTTCTGCAACAAAGCCAGCAGTTTGAACAATCTGCAATATTAATTTTTGCCTAAAGACACACTGATGCATTTTTACCACATCAGGAGAGGATATTTTATATAGTATATAAGCATTTAAAACTGTTAAATTGAGCGTATGAAAGAAAACTTTTTTCCACCACTTGAGTGTTCTCAAATTAAAGCATTGATACGCTACCATTTGATCTGATCTATCTACACCCCCCATATACTTATCATAAAGATTTACTATATCCGGCTGTTCAGTAGCAAGGCCAGTCTTTGGGTCGTTTTTGCCAGTTTGAACATTCTGTACTGTCCCTTTTGTACCAAGGAGAATGACTTGCTTTTTGTCATTGTATTTCATGGCTACTAACGGACCAGTGTGCATTGTGTAAATCTCTTGTCGAACTGTCAGTTTTTTGTCTTTAAGAGTTTGTGGAATCCCTCGTCTAGTGCTTTGAACAGTCCCAATGGCACTTGTTCCTAATTCCCATAGGTCTAGGAACAGTCTGGGAGATGAATAGTAACTATCCATAAACAAAGTGTAACCCTGTCCAAAAAATTTACGCATCATGTCCATAGCCAGGTCAGATGTTTACCATTTTCACTTGCAGGTATATTACTTTTACCAATATACAATTGAAACTTGGAGCAATATCCGTTAGTAGAGTCACAGACCATATAGGACTTAATCCCAAACTTTATGGGTTTATCAGGATTATAAACCCTGAATGACAGTTTCCCTCTCCATGGGATTATCCCCTCATCCTAAAGACAGATACCTATTTGGTACAAAAACACTACCAAATCTACTGATTATGTTACTGAAGACACAACCATGTTTTCTGACTGGATTATAACCAGGGACACCTGAAATAAACATTGGACAGTATTTTACAAAAAAAGAATATTATATACAGTACAACATATTTTTTTTTACAAATATGAAATTTTTTTTATATATTCGTTCCCATTTTATGTCATGTTATTCGACTTGGGACAATGTTATAACAGACTTTAAATTTCAACCAAATCAACATAATTTATAATTTAAACCAAATACATGTATTATAGTTATATGATAATTATAATATTTTTTATGTTGTTGTTGTTGTTGTGGGGCTTAACGCCATTTTTCAGCACACGATAGGCTATACATGGCGGCCAGTATTAATGGTGGAGGAAGAAACCGGGAAATCCACGGAAAGAACCACCGACCCACGAGAAACTACTGGCAAGCTTTCTCACATATCCACATTCACCGAATCTTAGACTCAAACTCATGCAGACAGAGGTGAGATGGCAGTGATCCGTAACGAAGAGTGCTTTAGACCACTCGGCCACTCGGGGCCCCAATATTTTTTATAATATGATTTGGACATAACATGCTTTGAGAAGTGTTAAACATTAAATTTGTTTTTATTACCTCTGGCAACATATTCTGTATTGTTGCAAAGATGAAAGAAGCTCATGAGGATGAGAAATCTATCCCTTGACATGACAGAAGGAAAAAATGATGTCGACATCGATGGATTTGTGCTCCAATAGTCCTGCATATACAAAGCACATGCCAAATAAAGTTTGATATTATATTACATTGTATCATCATAAACATTACATACTTTTGTTAAATGATAAAAGAAGTTGTGAAAACGGAGAAATATATGTTATTGTTTCTCTTGATATTACATAAAAATAAATTTGTTTTTACATATAAAAGATATGCATGTCAAACAAAATTACACACCTGGACATCTTGCATAACGATCAGTCCCATAGCAATAGTCAGGGCTAGAAATACCTTAATTTCCTTTCCACTTGTAGCACACCAATGCCAAAACCTGGACTTTGGTTTCAAGAGCTCATGATTCTGTTGCAAGAACTCATCAGCATATCTGAAATAATAATGTCCAAAAATTGTTCATTGAAATAAACACACCCAAATACTAATTTAGATATGTCACAGGACCAAAGAAACAGAGAAAATAAAACTATATTGACAGTGTGATATTTATTTTAAATGAATCAAATATCATTTTGGAACAATGCAGTTTCTACCAACATAATTGAAATTGTTTTGTTTAGTCTTAACAGCAAACTTATATAGGTCATGTGAGTGATTAAGTTATTGCAGAGATGAAATTATATTGTTTTAAGTATCTGACTTAGTTCCCAAATAGACAGATATAAAATCTACCCACACCCTTGTCATCGGAATTTGTAAATGCTGTTGTTATTGATGAAACGAAACAATATTCATTTCAACAATATTTATATGACTATGAAATGTCATAATTGACAATTATAAAATAAAATAAAATTTAACTTATGAATATTGGAAGTAAGTTATTATACAGGCCATATTTTCCCATTATTTATAGAAGATTAACTCACCTATTTGTTTCCGTAGCAATTTCATCATAGTCATCATCCTTAATGAACAGATTTAAATAGTCCAGGGGCTCTTGAAGTTGCTCAACAGGTGCCTGTATACCAGGTATAGATGTGAAACTGCACTCTGTTCTTACGGTTACATCACCAACTTCCCACTCCTCAAACATATCAATTTCTCTGTCACCAACATCATCATCGTTTACTTCAAGAATATCTGCCTCATCAAACCCCTCAAATTCACTCTCACTGTCCTCATCACACACCAACTCACGCAAGAAATCTTCTTCATCACCGTACACAACCGCCATATTGTTTATATCGATGTCGTCTGTTGACAACCGAATTTCCCGGCAAGTTTGTTACTATTATTCGTTTTATTGTCAGGTAAGACTCAATCACATGTAAGCAAGATAATTATTGGACCATCTTGTGTGGTATTCTCTGTAATATTTTTAGCATGTGCTTGATGATTGGTGAACATTCAACATCCGTTTACATCATTGTACAAAACCATATTTTTATGGCTACCGCATACGGAGGATAGTTACTGTGACCATATAAATATGGTTACCGCATATAGATTCAGGCACCATAAACCATATATATATGGCTTCCACACTACCAGGGTTAATTTACGTCTTGCCTCTAATAATATGCAGTTATTAATTTACACCATGTTTCTAATAAGATACAGTTATTAATTTACATCATGTTTCTAATAAGATGCAGTTATTAATTTGCATCATGTCTCCAATAAGATACAGTTATTAATTTACACCTTGTCTCTAATAACATACATTTATTAATTTACATCTTCTCTTTAATAGGATATAATATTTAATTTATACACTGTCTCTAATAAGATACAAATATTAATTTACATCATGTCTTTAATAAGATACAATTATTCATTTACATCATGTCTCTAATAAGATACAATTATTAATTTACACCTTGTCTCTAATAACATACATTTATTAATTTACATCTTCTCTTTAATAGGATACAGTGTTTAATTTATACACTGCCTATGATAAGATACAATTAATTTATATCTTGTCTCTAAATAAGATACAAGATAATGGTAGCTGGTTAATACAACAGATAAATTATATAGCAATCTTAGATGTGTAAGAGTTTTGATTTTTTTTGCAATTAGATACACTTTTTCATGTAAAGTTATTGTCTTTTGGGTAGATCTTTTTCATATAAATGTGTTTGTGTGTGTGTGTGTGTGTGTGTGTGTGTGTGTGTGTGTGTGTGTGTGTTACATTTTTTGTAAGTGGAAATCAAACATGTTTTTGGTTTTCTTTGTCCTAGAGAGCCAGGTTACTAGATAACACAGAGAAATTAGAGAGATCATCACGGAAGCTTGAACATGGCTACAGAGTTGTGTTGGAAACAGGTAAACTTAACAGCCAATTGTTGTCATTAAATGTATATATATAAGAAAGTGTGCCACTAAAGACTTTTCTTTAGAACAATTTCTAAAAGTAATAAGTTCAGATTTTATAGTCCAAAAAATACTTTGTGACTTGGATACATTTGCAGACATAAGACATAAAAAAAGGTCATTGCTCATTGCATCAGTTATCTCATCAGTGAAGCATAATCGAGGCAAAAGTATCAATTTTCCAATAATGTTGTCCATTATTGTGTTTTGCATTGAGCACTCAGTTTCTCGGACATTTTTGCACATACAGTCATGAAACTTGATCCATAGTTTCATCATGCTGGGTACAGTCGAAAGGAAATCACAGTAATGCATTTTTCACTCTCCATTGGCTTTTCTCAGTATTTGGAATGTAACTCAGTGGACCAAGTGAGACTTAACATTTTGCTTAATTATTGTTTTAAATCATATTATGTTCAGTTATGGGCATAACTTTAATTATGTCTTTTTTTTATGAAGTTGTATAGTTGGTTTTTTGATCTGGTTAAGTGGACACTCTACCATGGAGAATATTCAGAAATGATGAGGAAGAATATATTTGATTGGGCAAGAATATGAGAATTGGGTAATTGAATGGGCTGAAATCAAATTAAAGTAAGCTCAAAATTTTTTACTGTGGCATCTGATTTTAGACCATTTGAATTCAGACATTGAATGAGAAACTACCTATACATGGAATGGATTTCTCACTTGGAAACTATCCCACCCTATAACCATGTATACATTTACTAATTATGAAAAGACAAATTTATATATGCAACTAGCATTGACCCTGTAATTCATCTCTACCCCCAAGGACTTAAGTCCCTGGATTGAAACTTGGAAAGTATTGACATCTACCTGGTTCATCAAGCTTCTTTATTTGAATCTAAAGTGTATCCAGTGAACCCATAAAATTAAGATGTTCAGAGCACAGGGATCTAGATACAGCTTTTCCTGTTTCCATCTCAGCCAGATTTTGTTGTGCATATTTAGCTCACCTTATTGTTAAGCCAAAAGAACATCATGACTTTCAAATGTATGCAATAATGCCAGTCTGCCATACAATATGTCCACCATTACTAAAAATAGAAAAACAGTTAAATGACTTTTTCTCACCAGCTGCTTGCAGGAATTTTAGCAAAATTCAACAGATTGTATCATGACATAAAGACATTCAGATTTTTACAGATGATACTATCATCAGATATGCGTACATGCCAACCATTATGCTTTTGGCATTATCATTACACTTTTTTCACCTAATTACATATTTTGCTAACCTGTATATGGATTATGCTCTTTTGGTACATTAAAAATAAAATAAAAATAAAGCAATAAAAGGTTGTGCTTTGTCATTTTTATTATCATTTCTTTAGTCCCACACATGATATAAAATTTGAGAATATTCTAAAAAAGAAGACTGCTGTATAAGAATAGTGTAAGAGTACATTTGTCCATCCTCGACATGCATGCACTTTCCTCAGTTTCTATTTATAGCCAGTGCATATGACACATTTCCAAGAAAACAGATGGGTTTCTTCAGTTAAAAAACATGTCTCACTAATTCAATATATTTTGATAAAATATTTAGGTAGCAGACTAGTCTATACTTTAACAAAATTGGTGCCAGATGTTAAGTGAAATTTAAAAAGAAACATATGACAGTGATGTAATATGGCACTCAGATTGAGCACATCATCATGTGCATTGCAGAATTCATGGACTTGACTCTGATCATTCAGCAAAAGGTAGATATGTATGCTAGTTAAAATGAGTGTTGTATATAAATAATTTGTATTCTGTGTTTGTATGCTGGTAATAATCCACATGGATATTGCCTATTTGTGGACAAGACTTTTAACCAGCTGCAGATCCAAGTTAGTAGCAAAAATAAACGTACATTTTTCATTCCATTTTCTGTAATTTTGGCATGTAATGTATAGATTGAACTTGTTTCAAAATGTTTATTTCAAATTTTATGAAAGAATTGAATATTAATTTAGAGTTATTTGTGATGACTTGGTACAAAATAGTATGATGATAATATAATTCTTGTATTGGATTTTTACTTTTCATTATGGCAGATAACCTTTACATGATAATTACCCTCAATATTTCAGAACAAATTGGTGCACAAGTATTAGAAGATCTAAGTGCTCAACGGCAAACTATAGAACGGTCTAGAAACAGAGTAAGTTGTTTTCATGTTGATGTTCATTAAATTCATAACATTAGGACATTTAAAGAGAATGCTTTCAGCATTATGAAATTTTGTCACAGTACAACCTAGTTGGCACTACAGTGTAAGTTTTGATTACATGTATCATATATACTTGCTTATAAGTCAAGTTAAACTGCAGATAACAAAGATGCTGATCAGCCTTAGCATAATGGGTATATATTGTTTTTATACTGATTACTCCTAACAAACTGCACAGACCCAGATTTTCCTGTGTTGTATGCGACAGCAGATATGGGTCTGTGCAGTTTGCACTTGGACTCATCTTATAAGCGAGTATATATGTTAAATTTCCTTTCTGCATCATGGACAGGTTATTTTGTTGCTTCTGCTTTTCAGGTAGTACATTAGATAGACAGCACATTTACAAAGAACTCAGCATAACTGGTCTTTTAAAAGATAACCTTTATTTTTTCAACATTTCGTACATGCAGTGTATATATGAGTTTGTACATGCAGTGTTTATATGAGTATGTACATGCAGTGTATATATGAGTTTGTACATGCAGTGTATATATGAGTTTGTACATGCAGTGTATATATGAGTTTGTAAGCTAGTGAAGCAGCTGAGTTAGTGATTTGTGATTTCAATGTAATAGACAAATTATGTATTCATGGAATGAACTATATTGTTGTGATGTTGACATGTGATGCTGTCCATTATGAACGCAGCTCCTGTAAAGGTCAGAAATGCATTCATTCAATTTCCTTACTCTAAAGTATTGTTTACAACATAAATTTCTCGACTCTGTGCAAGTGATAAACCATGCATTGATTAGTTTGGTTGATTAGCATTTGTACCAGTAAAATTTGGTCTTGTACTGACTTTTTCAATCCTCACAGTACGATGTACCAGTAGTAGCAGAAACGCTGGATCATTTGTTGTAAAATTTCTCCGAGATGCACATTAAAAGTTGCATTGTGTCAAATTAAACAGATCCACATGTTACTTCGGACCAAAATTCATGCTTGACATAATGGGGTTATCAACTTAACAGGGTCAAGATAAGTGGGGAAAAATTAGCATAACAAAGAATGATATTTTTGGGACTGGACCAAAACGCTCCACATACGCGGGTTCTTGAAATAACCAAGGTCGAGATAAGTGTGTTTGACTGTAAAGGATAGTCATAGGTCAGTCTGTTCTATGTTGTTGTTTTCAGCTAGATGAGATGAACACCACACTGGGGCGAAGTTCTCGAGTACTCTCGGGCATGATGAAAAGGTGGGTTTTTCTAACAGTTTGCAGTGTATTTCACACATATTTTGTTTGGTTTTAAATATTGGGCAATATTCACAGAAAATACAATAACAAAGATTAAATGTTACAGTTAGTATATTAACATATACAGTGAAGTCTACCTGTACCAGACTCTTTAAGGTACCACAAACAGTTGTCCTTTATGAACAGGTATTCTTTATATAAAGATTTTTAAATGATTTTAAATGTCAGAGAAGAGATTCATAATTGTGTCCATGATATAAAGGTGTCCCTTATAGCAGGTGTCAGTGTACATGTAGATATGGTTTAATCTTAACCTTTCATCCAGGCCAGTACCAAAATTAATCCTTGCCTTCCATATAACCATTATAGTCATGATGTGTCATTAAATGGTAATACAATATTAGTCCATTTAAGAAAACTGGAAAAGTTTGACACCACAATATATGTGGCTGTTGAGAACTATTAAATATAGACCATCTCAGATTTTCAATTATTCCATTGATGATATACAGGCAAGTCAAGTCAATCAAACATAAGTCGTTGCCATAAAAAGTCAAATAAACCATAAGTTAATAAATGGTTTTCAAGCCATATGACCTTTAATAAAGTAAAACATTGATTGAGTAAGCACCATTTCTTCATATCGACAAACAAAATATCCACAAAACAAACAAATTGTTTTGCTTAAAATTATAATTTAACCCATCAAGCAATTTTCTGGACAAAATTCATGTCACCTTATGAGTCTGGATAATAGAGTTTTAATTGTAAATTGTTTCCTTCCTTATATCATATTAAAGTGATCAATAGGTGAAAGATAGGTTATTGAGAGTATGTAAAATTCCACACTTTTTAAGTTTTGTCTTTTGGTATATAATCTGTTGGCTCTGCTGCCTTTATAAATATTGGATTCTTTCAACATTGTCATTGTGTTGTACTCTTCATATTCATGAGAATCTAGGTAATACCAATGGCCCAGTCTTTGTATAGATGCTTTTAAATTCACACACACACACACACACACACACACACACACACACACACACACACACACACACACACACACACACACACACACACACACACACACACACACACACACACACACACACACACACATATGTATAATAAAGAAATATTTGATATCATAAATGTGAACCCTCTACTCAGATAACAGAAGATTGGTTTAAATACCGGATCAGATTGCATTGGAAGGCCTCATGTTCTGGAGGTATATTTACATGATGGGAAGACTTAGGTAAAATCGTTATGCATGTAATAAATGTTGTTAATATCATCGTTACATTTAAGTATTGGTATATCATTGTTATAGCATTAGGAATTATTATACTAGGCTTGAGCAAAGTGAGACCTTTAAAAAATTATGACTGTTTTGGGCATTAACAGAGCTCACCATTAAGAGCCCCACAGAGCAACATGTGTTTACCTCAGGATTGATTGACTTACAGAATTTTACTTCCTGACAGCAGTTTGTGTAAGTTCACATGGTAAAGGGGTCACTAAAGGACAGATTTCACAGGGCACAGATTTTTATTTTTCAGATGATAATTTTGGCACATTATTTGGTTTTGACTGCGATTGAAGTACTCAGGGCTTTGATAGTGAAAATTAAAAGGATTTCAGTTGGGAGTATGAAATTGGGTCCATTTAGATAGGAGATTGGATTAATCAGGAATTAGTTTAGTCCGATTTTATACTGTGTATCATGTGACCTCTCTTTGATTCTTATTCGATGAGAACCAGCCAGCTGTAGTAAGTAACACTGTGTGAACTTATCTGGTTATTAAATCTGTATTTCCTCAAACAAAAAAGTAAATTGATATAATAGCATGATACTATTTTGCCAAAATATTTTATACACCAGAATCCAGAAAATTAAAAGGTGAAGGAGGGCCTATACCATCAGACATAGAGGATAACTTATGCTAGATTGATTTCAAGTATATTAAAATGGTCAAAAGGTCATCATGGCACCTTGACTGATTTGAGGGTTGTCAAAGCTAAGTATAAAACATGGGCTGTCACTGTTTCAATGTCTTTATCATATGATTTGTACCTGACCTAGAACCTGCATAACTATAAAATTACAAACCCAATCTAAAGCCAAAAAATATAATCCAGGGCTCAAAGTTTTTTTTTAAGACACAGACTTGTTTGTTTTTACTATTATTTTGGCACAATTTTGAAAGTGTTATACTTTACGTAAAAAATATAAAAATGCACAAACTGACCAATTTTCTTTGAGTATTTTCCTCTCATAATTGTGTACTTAATTGTGTATGACCTTGTCTGCTGAAGTTTTGATTTAATTTAAATTCATTTAAAACATTGTTTTGGTGAGACAGTGGTTTTAAATAGTTGGCAAACAAGATGAACTGGACAGTTTGTGTGGATTTTGGAGGTGAAGTAATCGTTATAAATAGCAGCATCAAGTGAACTGAATGGATGATCAGGGTGGAATTTAGTCATGAGACAGTGGTTTTTAGGTAGTCAGCAACATACCTGAACTGGATGATCTGGGCAGATTTTGGTGGTGATGCATTGGTTTTAAACAGTCAGAAATGCAAGCTGAACTGTGAAATCTGGGTGGATTTTTGTGGTGAGGCAATGATTTTAAATAGTCATCATCTACAAAGAAGGTGCTCATCACAATACTTTAAAATGTGTTTTGGATGGGAACACAGTTTTAAGGCACTTGTTTAAATGTAGAGAGAGTTTCAGTAATATAAAGTTTTAAATTGTTTCTTTACTTAAATTTTAAATATTTGAAAGGCCAGTAGTGTAAAATTTGTACAAAATATTCTGTGTGTAATAACTTGCAGTATTATTAATGAAATCTTTCCTTGCCTTGCAGATTAATCCAGAACAGAATTCTGCTGTTGGTGCTTGGTGTTGT
Organism: Megalonaias nervosa; assembly: GCA_016617855.1. Lineage (NCBI taxonomy): Eukaryota > Metazoa > Mollusca > Bivalvia > Unionida > Unionidae > Megalonaias > Megalonaias nervosa. Next base: position 11,562 of record JAECUM010009123.1, read on the forward strand.
GATACTAATGGTCATTGTATTAGCCATTTATTTTACAGTTAGGAAAAAATCTTGATGTTACAGAAAAAATTAGTAGCCACATCGCACAGTGTCCAAATCATCATCATCATTGTTGTCAGTAATAAAATTAATCATCATCATTACTGCCATCATCATGTTTAGTGGTCCAGTAAGGAAACATTCACAATTACATGTTATCTCCTTGATAATTTTGTTGACAATGAAAGCAGGCTAATGTAGGAGTGACTTTTGGGATGAGCATATATGCTAGGGTCAGTATCATCCTAGATTAAGTTTTTTGTTCTCATTGTATGACATTCTTTTTTATGTTTCCCTTGCATTTGTTTCTTTTCATATATAAGTACGACAAAGTGTTTTGCAGACCACCTGATGAGGTAAAAGATTAATTTGCCCTTATTTATGTTTTTTTTTTTTTTGACATCGACTATCTGGGAAATAAACATACATGCTTAGTTTTAAAATTAGTACAAGTCATAGGCACTTGTCTGTCTTTATATATTGTATTACAACATGACCATGTTTTTTGGGGTAATTTATGAATAATTAGGCTTATCCACTACATTTCTCATTTATATGAGTCGCTTAGGGGTTAATTTGGATATACAAGTCCATCCAAGTAGAATAAATAGTCTCACTTATTACTTAGTTGGGAGCAGAATAATTTTCATTTCAGCAAATACTGCATCTTAGACTTTAATTTTCCTCCATACATATGTATACTTTTAATACCTTCAGAGTACCAGACTAAGAGTTTAATTTTCCTCCACTCATATGTATACTTTTAATACCTTCAGATTACCAGACTAAGAGTTTAGCTATTGGTCACACTTGAGTTTAGGGAATTTAGACCTTGACTTAATTTGTTGCCTGTTTCGAGTTACTGTCATTTTTCTAATGACATATGTACATCATAGATGACAACAAAACACATTTTTTCCAAGTCATCATCGATTCCACTGTTACACATTACGATGTGTGCAGTCTATGCAATATAGTGATATTTACCATCACATATATAACATATCTAACATTGTGTATGCATAGTCAGATCTGATGCATGACTCATTTGTATTCATTCAATTCAGTTCATCCTACTAAGCATGACAGTCTTGGTAAAGCACCATTTCAGTTTTTTAACCATATATACTCACTTATAAGCTTTTGTGTGTGTGTTTGTGTGTGCGTGTGTGTGTGTGATTTGGATTTTTAACTTAGCTTCAAAAAAATTTCATTTTACTACGATGTTTACAGTGTGGCAGTTTATAGCAACGTCTAACACTGGGGCATCATGCCGCAGACATGTAGCATGATGTGCCAATCACATTATCCTGACACCAGGCCAACCAGTCCTAACACTAACTTCTGAATCCTGAACGCAAAGTGAGGCAGCTTTTAGTATCATTTTTATAAGTCTTTGGTATAACTTGGCCAGGGTTCAATCACGTGACCTTCTGCATCCGAGGTGGATGCTCTAACCATAAGGCCACTGGAGTGGTTGTGCTTATAAGTCTAGTCAAACTGCAAACATCATAGATCCTGATCTGCTGTAGCATGATGTACCTGCAGATCAGTGTCTTGTTTGTTCTACTGATTACTCCTAACAAACTGCACAGACCCAGATCAACTAGTCCATTATGCAACAACAGATCTAGGTCTGTGCAGTTTGCAGTTGGATTCATCTTATAAGTGAGTATATATGGTACTTCCAGAATCAGATAGTCTGTCAGTTGCAAATTTTTGGAAATAAATCTCATAATGTTAAAATGCTGCTCTTATAAAATCTGTAATGGTTTACACATTTCTGAAAGAAGTATGATTTTTTTGTCCTCCATTGTATACATTCAGATTGAAAAGTTTATGTTTACCAGAAACTTAACTGCAACATATTTACTCTGGATGTGACCAGTTCTTCTATTTATGTTGGAAGATTTTGTTACATGATAAGAATGCCTTAAAAGATAATGGGTATGTACGTCGTTTTGTTGCATTTGAAACCTGTTTGAATGTTGAAATTTTACCAAATTTACAGTCGTCATTGATACCACTGGTCCCATATTCTTAAAACTTTTTGAGCAAGAAGCTTGAAAATGAGTTCATAGTTGTGAAATTTTATAGTCTGTGACTTCAGTCAGAATACAGCTAGTGTGACATAATTTCAAGATTTTTCTGAACATGTGTCCCTCAATTAGACTGCCAAATTTCAATGATGATGGTTCACATTAAATATCATAAAAATTTAGGTTTTTGAGTTCGAGTTCATGCTTCAGAGGTTTTGATCTTTTTATTGATGATCTGTGTTTAATAATAAAAATCACTATTTGTGAATAAAGGACAGTATCTGTTGATTGTGAAAAGCATAATGATGATTCATATGCCACACAAAATTTTAAAGTTTTTTTAAAAAAAAATTGAAATAACACAGTTAACAAAAATATTAAGAAGTAACCATCCATGTTGATTCCTAATTTTGTCATGCAGATTACACAAGAAAGTTTGTTATTCATATTCCATAAAATGAATATTTGACATCAAAATTCAAAATCTTTTTTTTTTCAGTGACATGGACTATTACATCCTGTTTATAGTTTTCATTGTGCTACAGTGAATATATCTTGATATAAAACATATATTTCCTTTACACATGGTCACATTTATGTGTCACCTATCCAAAGTTGTCTGTGATACTTTGAGTTGATATTTATGTATTATATCTAATAAATGAAATTGTACTTCAAGCCAATTCCATTGCAGAGCAGTGGAATATCATTTAATGCCAGGATGTTAAAATCATGACATGTTTATAACGGCTATATTAGGTGGTGTTCTACAGTTTCGTATTTGCATAGTGTTAGAATTTTAAAGAAAAAGACTTTCCAGAAGTTTCTTCACTGGTTATATTGGCTATTTAAAAAAGATCTTATATATCTTAGGTATTGTTCCATGAACCTTTGATTCCCTTTATTTTGGTGTATGATTGATGGGTGTAATATGGGTTATAGAGTATACAGCTTGGCCTTACATCAGATGTGCACCTTTCAAAAAACTGCTAGCTCCATTTGGTCATTTTCACTTCCTGGACTTAAGAGGTAAATTGTAAAAATAAGAGCTGATAACTTTTTTACATTTTATATATTTGGTAATTCATTCATTGCACTTTCAGAAGCTGGTATTGTCTAGTTCGGCAAAATTAATTTTTCCAATTTTAATAGGTGCTAAAGATAGTGTACTTTAGACTAATTCTTGGTGATTTTTTAGCACAAGGGAGCAGTCATTTCAGTTAGCAGCGTGCTTAGATCATGTACAATTTCCATAAGTACAATATCCAAAGAATGTCAGCCACATTACATGAAAGTAGCGTAGAGATATGCCAACATTCTCTCCATTGTGCATGTTTCAAATGCAAACAACTTCACCTCACATATATCATTCTCTCAAAAGGACATAATAACTGGTGAGCTCCACCTTAAAGAGCACATAGGTATTATTATTGTATGATCTAATTTTGATTGTATGGCTCACAAAATTAAGTCGCAAGCATCAAAATAGTCCTTTCGAATAATTCTCCTGTATTTTGCCCCACAGAACAATATTTATTAGTGTCAGAGTCTCACCCAAGCCCAGCCCCCACCCCTTATGATGAAAAGTGAGCTATTTTAAAAGTGCACATTACATTTTGTCAACATAGCAACCAATGTTATGCTGAAAGACAAGCACATGAAACTTGCCAGAATTATTCCTGAGATGTCACCAATAAATTTTACAGTTTGAAAAGGGATAGAACAGATGCAGTTCATGAAGGTCCTAGGTTAAAATATTTGCTTGTTGTTTAATATGGAAAAAAGCGAATTTGCTTTGTCATCATTTATTTTTTTAATTTCATTGCAAATAAATGAAAGAAACATTTTCACTATATGTTTCTTTTACTTAATGTAACAGTTTTAAATTTAAGTTAACTTCATTCCTATATTCTAAGACTTCTAATTTACCCATAATTAAGGTCACTACTCACACAATACTGCCTCATGGCATATTATGTAAGCAGGAGCAAATTAAGCATAGTTAGCTTATTTTCATGGATAAAATCAATGTTAATGTACCATTTTGTTCAGAACATCATACATAATGATATGAAAATAAGAAAAATAATTGTATAAATGTTCATATTTGTATTAAGGTGGCACTCTACAGTTTCGTATTTTGCATAGAGTTAGAATTTTGAAGAAAAAGACTTTCCCTGGGTTTCTTCACTGGTTATACTGGCTGTTTAAAAAAGACCTTGTATATCTTAGGTATTGTTCCAAGAACCTCTAATTCCCTTTATTTTGGTGTATGATTGATGGGTATAATATGGGTTATAGAGTATACAGCTTGGCCTTACATCAGATGTGCACCTTTCAAAAAACTGCTGGCTCCTCTTGGTCAGTTTCACTTCCTGGACTTCAGAAGTAAATTGTATAAAAAAGAGCTGATAACTTTTTTTGCATTTTATATATTTGGTAATTCATCCATTGCACTTTCAGAAGCTGGTATTGTCTAGTTCGGCAAAATTAAATTTTCCAATTTTGATAGGTGCTAAAGATAGTGTGCTTTAGGCTAATTCAGGGTGATTTTTTAGCACAAGGGAGCAGTCATTTTAGTTAGCAGTGTGCTTAGATCATGTACAATTTCCATAAGTACAATATCCAAAGAAATGTCAGCCACATTACATGAAAGTAGCATAGAGATATGCCAACATTCTCTCCACTGTGCATGTTTCAAATGCAAACAACTTCATTTACATATGTCATTCTCTCAAAAGTACATAATAACTGGTGAGTGCCCTCTTAAAAGCCCAAGTATATTGTACAATATAAAGAAAGTATATATTATTTTAGAAAGTGAAAGAATCTCAAGATTCTCTAAACTTTTTCTGCAAGAAACTTAAGATAGAATCACAGAGCTTTCTGATTTTGTAAAACTTAGAGCCATCTACAAGATAAAATTTTAAGGTATTGTAGAAAATGTCGTGAAAGATCACCCCTTCTGTCGAAAAATACCAGTCCCTCAAGACATATGGTCTCTCAAGACAGGTTGTCTGTCATAGCAGTGATCTTTCAAGACAGGTTTTACTGTATCACTTCACCCCACATATTGTGTTTGATTTTTAAGGTTTCAAGCTTAAGATTGCATTTCTTTCTCAGAAATTTTGAGAATAATAGGCCAGATATCATCAGCTCTTGATCTTTTTGCATTGTCTCCTGGACTGTTTAAACTTCATTAAAATGAAATTTAAGATGACATTTTTTCAAAACTTTTTTCAAAAATTTTTTCAAAACATTTTTTCAAAATTTTTTTAAAAATGAAATTTAAGATGACATACTGCTATGGTAGTATTTCTCTGGAAAAGCCACTAAAATACAATGTATCATTTTCGATCAGGAATTCAGTTCTTGGAATGTTTAATATTTAAAGAAATGCAAATTTTAAGGAACAATGTCTCAAAAGAAGACTAATCTTTGCAGTGAATTGCAAATATTTAAAAATAATCTACCACTTTTTAGCTGTACTGGTCATAAACCACAAAAGCTTGTGGAATGGTCTATTGTCTGTTGTCCATCTGACAGTTAGCCCAAGTTTTGTTATCACTACTCCTCCTGAACTACTTGGAGAATTGCCTTGAAACTTTACACATAGATTTGTCCCGTGGTCCAGTTGGTCCTAAATGAAAATGGTGCTGCCTGGACATCTATTATGGCTTCCATGGCAGCCATCTTGAAATCTTTTTATTGCTACTCATCTCTTACATGGATGGTTTTATTGATGAAGTATTTTCACTAAAATATTTATTCTGATGTCTAGTTGGTATCAAATGAAAATGGTGCACATCTTATGTCTAGTATGGCCACCACAGCAGCCATCTCGAAAATCTTGTTTTTGCTACTCCTTCTACATGGATGGTAATATCAGCATGGAGTTTAACTAAAAGACTTCTTATGATATGTAAATGAAAATGGTGCATATCTGACTTCTAGAATATGGCCACCATGGCAGTCATCTTAAAATCTTATTATCACAACTTTCCCTATACAGAATTCATATGGACATGGGGTTTTCACCAGACTTCTTATGATGTCTAGTTGGTCTTAAATGAAAATGGTGCTGATCTGACATTCAATATGGCCACAACAACAGCCATCTTAAAATTCTTGTTATTGCTACTCCAGAATGGGAAGTCGTATCTTTAAAATATTGTTATCTCTACTACTCCCACATATCAACATCGGGTTTTCACCAATAGCCTTCTTACGATACTGATTTGGTCCTAAATGAAAATGCTGCCAGGTGTACATCTAATATTGCTGCCATGACAACTGTCTGAAAAATATTGTTGTCACTATTCCCTGTGATTGGATGATCATTATGACCTGGGTTTTCTCCCAAAACACTTATAATGATGTCTAGTTGGTCCTAAAGAAAATTGGTGTCAAGCTGGAATGCCATATATTCACAACAGCTAATCTGAAAATTTTGAAGAATATCAGAGACGGTCTCAACACTCGACAGCTGAAAGGAAGAAATAGTCTTGTCTTGAATTCTTGGAAAATGTTTTCGCCTGGTAGAGCATCAGTACCTTCAAGGGACTCCTGTTTAATGTAGCATTAATTAAATTAATTATTATTTTTAATTTAATTTAATATTTATTATTAAGATGAAGACCAATCAGTTATCTGCTGCAAGTAGCTATTATTTACATACTGTATATTATCAGCTCCTATTACTTTCCATGTCACAAAGATTGTTGTATTGTCTTTACTTGAACAGTTTGAAAATGGGTATGTAATGTTCATTTAAACTGTAACCACAGTAAAACTTTGTGACAAGGATGTGGGAATATACAGGCCCAGCAATTTCAGAACTTAGAACAAAAATTGTGTTTGGACCCAACAAATTAGAAACCATGTTTAGAGCCTTTTGATTCCAGTAACATTGAAAAGCTTTTTTTCATATTTTGTTTAGTTTTCTTTCCTTCAGGGCTATGCTGTGAAAATCTCAATTTATGAGTGTTGAATCTGCACTACAGTTTTCAGGAATATGGGAGCAAAATAAGGCTTTGACCTGAGATTGATAAATGGAGATGAAAATAGGTTAATGGACAGGTGTATAATTTACATGTGCATTCAAGGCAAATATAACCTTAAATTTATGTAATTTAGGCTTAAAAATTGACGTATCTATATGCATCATTTATTAAAGGAATAATCAAATCTTTTGTACACAAAGGTTGATTGAAAAAGTGTGGAAAAAATGCAATATTTTCCAAACAAAGAAACCCAATATCATAACAATTTGCCTATGATTGAAAACATCACAATTTAGGACATGACATAATTTTTAAGTTGATGATATCACAGGCATGGTAACATCATTTTTTTCTACAACAGATTTGTAGATGCAGTGGCAAAATGGCAGATGAATCTGTTTTCCAACAGAAAGATTATACAACTGTATAGAAAATTAGGAAATTCATTTATATAAGTGCTGACTTGGCAAAGCAAACCATGTAATAAACTCAGAAATAAGAAATTTAGAGCTTGAACCATAGCATTAAATTCTTTCTCAACCAGTCAAAAATGATTTTACAAAATGAAAAACTTTAAGATAGATCAAACACAGGTTCATACAATTAGACTCTTGTCAGATTCTGTATACCATCTTTGCTTGCTTATAAGTCAAGTCAAACTGTAAACAAAACAAATCATGATCTGCCATAACATAATGTACTCACATGTCAGGGTCTTGTTTGTTCTACTGATTACTCCCGACAAACTGCACAGACCCAGATTTGCCAGCACTTTATGTGACAGTAGATCTGAGTATGTGCAGTTTGTAGTTGCACTTGACTTATAAGCAAATATATATGGTACTCAAGCCATTCTAACATATCAGTAAATTGTTAATGTAGCTATTTCTATGCCTTCAAGATTTGATGCATTTGTAATTGTTGTCTTGTTTTGTGCAAGCATGAATTAGCATATTATTTCTTTATATTTGTATAAATAATGACATTTTAACACTGTGTTTTCATAAGTGTATACAAAATTTTTGGCCAGAACAGAGATAAAATAAAAGCAAAGATAAATACACTTACAATTGGATATGCAGAGCTTAGCAAAGAGAGATTACTCTGTATATTTATAAATATTTTCAAAATTTTAAATGACATTTTATGTTGTAAATATATTTTATTGAAGTGTTGCAATAAATGGTAAAATTCAATAAATTTTGTAGTTTCTTCATGTATTTAAAATTTGTCTTCATTTTTGTTCCCTTTAATGGATTATTTATCAAAAAGCAACTACTTTTATCCAGTAGCCTTTCACTGGATAAAATAGTTTGAAGATTGGGTACAAGATCTCCTGATATTTAGGTTTTAAAAAGATGTCTTTCAGAGAGAGATGTCTGACATGAATCTTGTATGAATAATATCAAGTGGTACATACGCTCCAAAATTTATCAACAGTATGTGTGATAGCATGAATATATGGTTCATCATTTTATGATCTGTACATGTGAATAGTATATATTTATTGTAATTTGACTTTTGATGTCAGTAATCAAACATTATATGATTATATTTCTCAGTATTAGTCCAAGAATAAAAAATAAGACGGCATAATGCTTGTTCATCTTTTTAGCTCACCTGACCTTAAGGCCAAGAGAATTTATGGTATGGCCCTGTACTATTTCATCTGTCAATAATTGCTTGTTACCATTCTGGAGGCCATATTTCTGAACTTTGATCAGACTTGAAATGTGAGCTCAGACTTGGAATGTGAGCTTATATCATCAAATCATAGATTAAAATTTAATGAACAAGATCAACACATACTAATGAGTTTATTTTGCCCTGATTGGTTGATCTTGTTACCACTCTAGAACCAGATTTTTCATCCAATGTTGATTGAACTTGGATGAATTTGATAATGAAAATTATCCACACATAATAATGAGACTGTCTTGCATCTAGTTGGCTGATCTAGTCATTGATATGAAAGACATATTTCTGGTATGATCAAACTTGGAAATATAAGCTTATGTGATAATGATCTTGCACAAGGATGATACTTAATGAGATCCACATATATTGGGCTGATCTTGTTGCCACTTTAGAAACTTATTTCTGATCCACTTTTGATTAGACTTGGTAAATAGACTTAAATCAACCAGATATTGTGTGAGTGTGCTTATGTGCATGATACACACATTAATGAAATAATCTTTCATCTGATTGGCTACATTTTATCAGCATTTTTGCAACTCTATTTATGATCCAGTTTTTTTAAACTTGGTAAGTAGGCTTATACCATCAAGATGTTTAGGAGGTTTTTATGAGCAAGATCTAGGTATATATACAAGTAATCTTGTATCTCACTGACTGAGCTTGCTACTACCCTGTATCATGAATTTTGATCAGCATTTGTTTCCTCTTAATAGACCACTCCAATGGCATAGATGTTAGAGTGGCCACCTTGGATGCGGGAAGTCGTGGGTTTGAACCCCAGCCAAGTCATACCAAAGACTTATAAAATGGTACTAACAGCTGCCTCCCTAGGTGTTCAGCATTAAGAGGTTAGTGTTAGGACTGGTAGGCCTGGTGTCAGGATAATGTGACTCGGTGGGATATCATTCTACACGTCCGCGGCATGATGCCCCAGTATTAGACGTCACAATAAACTGCCACACTGCAGACATCATAGTGTTATGACTGAAAAATTGTTAAGGCTACTTTAAAAGTACATCACACACACACACACACTCTCACAATAAATATGTAGCATAACTGTCTTAGGTTCTATAATAAGTGACATCTTCACATATTAATCAGATGATTGTGCATCTGATTGGCTGAGCTTGTTTGTTCTCTAGACATGGATACTGTATTTCTTATCCAGTGAAATAGGTTTATATCATTAAGATTTGGATGAGTTCAGTTATTGGCAAGAAATTATGCATATTATACTTATCTCTGGAAAGAATTTTTATTGGACTACCAGTATGTGTAAAATTTACTTGCTCTTAAGATTGGGAGATGGTTTACCTAGGGTTCTGTGAAGATGGTTTACATAGAGTTGTGTCAAGGTATTTTACATAGTGTTGCATGGAGATGGTTTACATAGGGTTGTGTGGAGATAGTTTACATAGGGTTGTGTTCTGACAATAGTACATAGGCTTGCTGTGTGTTCTGTGAGCAATATTAGGCCCATTTGAGCCTCATGTTTAGAAATGGCTTTGTAAGTTTGCATTCACCTGGCAATAGGCTGTGAGAGCAAGCGATTTTGCCTTGTGTCCTCCATGCATTTCTCATCAACATATGTTGGTAGTCCATTAGGTAAAAAGTAATGGAAAATTAATGACCTCTAAAAAAAATGTGCATCAGCTATTTATGGCATTTGAGTATGTCAAAAAGCATTTCAACATGTTATGAATAACGGCAATCTTTCATCATATATGATTGTCATTACTAATTAAAAAAAAGCCAAACAGAAAACAAGCTAGATGACTTCATTCAACTCTGCATGATGATTTCATAAAAAATTACTTTTGAAACACATTCAGATTACTTTGCAATAAATAAGTGATGAACACTGCACACTACAAATTGTCACCAAATGTGAAAGATCTACTGACATATGAATTTGGTTAAGCCACTTTGACTCCCTATTGTGACATATATGCTACATACATCCTTTCCAATTTTCACTACACAATGCATGGAATGTTTATCAACAGTTATATATATATATATATATATATATATATATATATATATAAATGCAATAAACTGACAACAAACAGTGCAAAACTAGTATCTAACTAGCCTGAGCGCTTTTGACTCTTAATGAGTCTTTTTCAATCTTAATGAGTCTTTTTCAAAGGCAAATACAAAACATAGACAAGACAAACAAATAAAAAAAAAAACTGTTGTGTTTGCAAAACTTTACATGGCTGTTTCTACAGGAATTAAACCTTTAAATTTATTATGTTTCAACTTCAAAATTTCAACTTGTTGCGTATGCTTGGAAATATTTTTATTAACCTAGAAATTGATGAGCCATAATGACATCTGTTGTTTTATGTAAATTTATGTAAGCGCAAATTATATCCGGGATATTTCATTGTCATAGTAGTAATTATAGGTTATTAAGCAAATTTAGAGAATTATTTGAAAGAAAATGTGTCGGCTGCAAAAAAAAATTTCATTTGTGCATGGTTGTCTTTTTCTAGTCTTTTTGGTTTAAACCGCTTGGTTTCAATGTTCTAAGGCAGCATATCCAGTAAGATTCCTTTTCTTTCCTGGTTTTGGAACTCCAGTTGGGGTTGTGAGCAATTGCAATAAGTGTTATATCACTGAAAGTGTGGCCAGGGGAGGAGAAGTGTTCTGCGACTGGTCATCCAATCAGATCTATGAGAGTTAATCCTTCTGTGTAGCTTTTCAGTTTCTCCGACATACTGAAGGCTACAGATCTTACATGTGATGAGATAAATTACATTCTCTGTTTTGCATGGGCCATGTATGTTTAGTTTTTCTCTAGTCACTGTGCTAGAAAATGTCCTGGTCTCTATCATATGTTGACAAGTTTTGCACCTTTTATCACTACAGTGGCCAGATTGACTAGGGTGGTCTTGATTAGTGATTGGCGTTAACGTCACCCTGACTAGGATGTCCTTGAGGGTTTTTTGTCTCTGGTAGGCTACTACAGGTTTGTTTGGGAGGATTAACTAAAAACACAAGACAAAGAGACTTATTGCCTTTACTTATTAAAAGACCTATAATTAAATATGATTACCCACCAAGATCTGTAATCAACATCAGTCCACATCACAATGTTTTATTAACCATATTTTGTCACAGTGTCAGCATATTGTATCTTAAGATAAAAATATTTGAAGCCTGCTTCAAAGTTATGAAAATGATACTTGCAACACTGATGTTTATTATCATGGTCACTTTGCTGAAAAGTATGTTCTATATCTAAAAAATTAGTAACATAATGAAAACAGCAGTCTTTTCTTTTATGAGGAGTCACAATGCTCATCAGATGAATGGTGGAAGAAGTTTTCAAATGTTCTGTTATTTTCAGAAAAGAAAAATCATATCATTTCAGTGAAACTACATAAGCAGAAGCATACAAGATAGTTTTTACAAGAGATCAAGTATAATTTTGATCACAATGTTGCAGGTTAAAAAGGTTATGAACCATGCATACCTCCATTATAATAAATACTGATTGCAGTGAAAGACTGCCTTGAGGCACCAGTGCTGTAGCACATGTCCAGTACTATAAATTAATTTTGTCTTTCTTGTTTTAAAATCATTTTTCTTCAAATCAGCTTCAGAAGCTATTATCATTGTCTAGTCCTAAAAGTCAGATTTTACTGAGTGCAAGATAAAGGCTTGGAGTGACAGCTAGTATTACAAACATAGTTTATGCATGAGCAGTTACTTTGATTAGCCACTACAGGTGAGGCCTGCAGAGAAAGCATGCAGTCCATTTATCTAATTCTTATATTCATTCACATATACTACACACATTCAACTTGTTGAGGGTACCCTATAACAATATGCACAGTGTAGTCATAAATAGGAAAGTTTACCACTGAATAAAGATTTATTTCTACTTCCAACTGCACTGGTCAGAAAGGGCCATCTGATTAGGATAGGCTGCATATATATATATATATATATATATATATATATATATATATATATATATATGTAATGTTATTTGTTATTGAAGAATAACTGCAGAAGGCATTCTATACTATTTATTAAATACAAGACATCAGTACAGTTAGGAAGGGGAGTAAAAACTGCCCTGAAAGTATTTTTCCCATGGAACATACACCCTAGTGAATGTATAACATAAACCAGCTGTTGGTGTATATCTGTTCTAATCCAGTGTGAAATATCTGATTACATTTACTGTCAAGTGATATTTCAAAGTTAATTAGATTAAGGCTTTCACTCCCTCCCCCCCCCCCCCCCCGAGAAAGTTAACATTAAAACAAAATGTGATCTGATGACCACATTTCTAAACAAGCTATCTAAGCTTAATTTTTACAAGTTCAGTCTCTCAGGTGATTTTGACAATCTTCCTGAATGTGTGAAATATCCATTTTGACTGGTTGGCACTGCTCTGCTTTCATCTGTGTCAGACAAAGTATCAGGGTTTGAAATAGTCACCCTGAGAGGCTCCAACAGAGTGGTAGGCATGGGAATTAAATTTCTCCTATTACACTGTATCTCTCCCTCTGATTAGTTACTACCATGTATGAATGAGGTGTAGATGCCTCAGATTTAACAATGCCTGAAGAAAAATGATCTTTAATCCATACTTTATTCCCTACCTGAAGTTTTTTCATATTTTGGGCACGATGTCGATGATCATAATTTCTCTTTTGAGTTTGCCTTTGATAGTTTTCCGATTTCTTCAGTTTTATTAAATCTGGCCGTTTCGGTTGTAAATTTTTTGTTGCCATTGGCAAAGTAGTTTGTAATTTTCTTCCCATCAGTAATTTGGCTGGGCTGTATCCATTTGGTAATGGTGTTGCGCGATATGTCAAAAGAGCTATGTAATGATCATTTGCTGTTTTAAGCATTCTTTTAATTGTTTGAATAGCTCTTTCGGTGAGACCATTGCTCTGTGGATATTTTGGACTACTTGTAATATGCCTGAATCCATAATTTGTCACAAATTTTTGGAGTATTGCAGATGTGTATTGTGGACCATTATCTGAAACTAATACTTCTGGTATACCGTGTCACACAAAGATTGACTCGAGATGATTGACAATTGCTTTTGAACCTGTGCCTTGCAATTTTGCAATTTCAATGTATCATGCAAAATAATCAGTCACCAAGAGATATGTTTGACCATTCAGTTCAAAAAAGTCTGAAGAGACTCTTTGCCAAGGTCGACTTGGAAATTCATTTGATATCATTGGTTCAGCTTGATCTCTTCAGTTTTCGATGCAATTTTGGCAAGACTTTACCGAGTGTTCTAGCTGAGTACTTAGTCCTTTCTACCAAACTGATGTTTTGGCATGTTCTCGGCATTTAACTATGCCTTGGTGACCATTGTGAATTCTCTCTAGGATTTCTTTTTGAAGTGATTCTGGTATGACCAGGTGTGTACCTTTCATTACAAGACCATTTTGAACTGTAAATTCACCTCTATCTCCCAGTGCAATTGAAGTTTTCTGTCAATAGCAGATTTCTCTGGCCACCCCTTTTCACAGAATTGTACAAATTGTTTGCAAATCAAATCATTTCGATATTCAGATTTTATTTGTTCAAGTCAAGTATTTGATGCGGGCATATTACTAACTACGAAATCAACATAGGCATTAGTTTCAGCCTGAAGTTCTCTGTCGCTCTCAGGGTGATAACTTAAAGGTGCTCTGGATAGAGCATCAGCAGTTAATAGATTTTTGCAGCAACATGAACTATACAAAAGTTGAATCTCATCAAACGCATTCTAAAGTGTTGAATTCTAGGTGGTAAATCTCCCAAGATTTTTGTGCTCATTAGTGGTACTAATGGCTTATGGTTAGTTTCTAGTTTGAATTGTGACCCAATTAAATAGCTACTGAAGCGTTCACATGACCAAGTGATTGCGAGGGCCTCTTTTTCTATTTGAGCATAGTGTTGCTCAGTTTCTGACATACCTCATGATGCGAACGCCACCGGTCTCAGAGTGCTACCATGTTTCTGCCATAGCACAGCACCTAGTCCAAATGAAGATGCATATGCAGATACAACAATTTCTCTGTTTGGATCATAATGTGCTAAAGTTGGTGAAGATATCATTTCTTGCTTGATATCTCTAAAAGCTTGTTCTTGATCTGGACCCCAAGTCCATGAGTTTTTACCTTTCAAAAGCTCATGTAATGGTTTTGATTTTTCTGCCAAATTTGGACTAAATTTGCCAAGCTGATTTCCATACCAAGAAATTGTCTTATCTCTGTTTCACATTTTGGTGTTTCCATTTCAGTTATAGCTTTAACTTTTTCCGGATCAGGTCAGCAACCATTTTTGTTAACAACATGCCCAAGAAACGTAATGGATGGTCTTGAAAATTCGCACTTTTCAGCATTCAAAGTGACAACAGACTTGTGAATTGATTTATTGACCATTTCTGGTCTTTTGTCATGCTGTTTCTGCATTTCCTCAAAAACAAGAACATCGTCAATGTGACAGAGTGTTCCGTCATGTCACTCCAGAGTTTCTGACATCCTTTTCTGAAAAAATTCAGATGTGGAACTGATTCTGAACGGAAGGCAATTAAAATAAAACCTACCAAAGGGAGTAATGAAAGTTGTAGGGTGGCATGAATCTACTGACAGGTTTATCTGCCAAAAGCCTGAGTTTGCATCAAATTTGGTGAAAATCTTTGCACCTGCTAGTTTTGCAAGGGATTCTTCAACTTATGGTAGTGGGTGGTTCTCTCTTTTAACTGATTTATTCAGTTTAATTAGATCCACACAAATTCTCACCATACCATTTGGTTTCAGAATGACATCTATTGCCGTGCACCACTCAGTGGGCTCATCTACTTTTGAAATAACACCCATTTTTTCATTCTATCCAACTCCTCTTGAAGATAAGGCATAAGGTTTGGCATTTTTGTCCAGAGTTATGTCATAGAACCATTTTGTTTTCCCTAGACCTTTAAACAAATTTGGGAATTTCTTGCGATAACCCCTATCTAAATTTATAGATTTATTGTGAATTTTGCTTGCATTTTGTGAGTTTTTATCTGAGGCATTTACTGAGGATAAATGTAAGGTGTGATGTCAAATATTGGTCATCATGACCTTTTGTTGTAAGGGTGTAGTACTAATAAAGATGCATACAGTCATCGAGTTTCATGATTCTAGCATAAACAGAGCTTGAACAATAAACTTCAAACACAAATTTAACTAAAGTAAAGCAAATAATAGTTTTTATAGTGACCTACTTTCCAATGAGGAAGTAGTCCTTTTCATGATGCATCCACTTACCAAGTCACCTGATTCTGTGTATTGCACTATTTATAATGAATGCAAAAACAGTGGTCATAAGCTTAAAACTAAACCTAAGCCAGTAAAATTTGAAATGTAGGAATCAATAACCTTCTTTTGTAGTAAAGGTTTCAGTACTAATAAAGATGCATACATTCGTCTAGTTTGATGATCCTGACATGAATAGAATTTGAGAAAAAATCTGAATACACAAATGTAACAGGTCAGTGAGGCATACAATATGAGTCACAATGACCTAATTTTTAGATGATTGTGTAGTACTCATCAAGATGCAGCCCCTTGCCAGATTTAATGATTCTAGGTCACAGTGATATTTTGTTGGAAACTATTAGAGATTGATTATACTGTTACGTATATGTAATTTAATTACTTGTGTGTTAGTTTTTAAATTCTTTTTTATTTTATGTTTTGTTTCATTACATTTTATTGTAATGATTATTTTCACGGGATTTGATATTTTTGAAAAAAATATCAGTCTGATTAGAATGTAAAAGTATGACTTAAGCACTATTTTTAGCTCACTTTGGTTCATAGATTTTGTAAACATCGAGTGAAAATGATCGGCTATTACCAAGGTCATGTTTGGCCCACTTGTTAGCTAACTTGTAAACAGCCTTTCTTTTTTTTTTCTCCAGCATGAGCATCTGATTCTTAGATAGGGCTATTCTTGCCTATGTGTTAAACGGCATTTTTGTTTTTACAGCGCTGTTCAATTTAGCGATCACGTGGCCCATCACATGAACCACCATGTGATCTAAAATCGAGGCTTAAAACAGCCATTTGCTAGTAGATCTATCCAGTCATATTTCTACATCTGAGAGCTCAAGGTGTTTTATTGTTGATGCCAGCTTGTTCTGAAGTTCATCTAGTTTTTGGAATTTAATAATTCAAATTCTCTAGAAAACAACACAAGTGCTTTTCTTTATGAAAATTCTGGGAAAAAGACATTCAGTGGAAATTTATTCTGGAGTTCTAAACAGAACATTGTAAATTGTGTTTCAATGAGGAATTGTTGCCATCAGTACAACGACCTCATCTGACGTCATTGCCTTCCATATTGGAACTTCATCAAGATTTGAACCCGGATTTAATTAGAACTATTTAGTGATAGGACTTGTCTTTTTCAATTCTAAGATTAATTTTTAGATTATTTTCACAAGCCATAAGTCCTATTTCATATTTTTACCTTGTTTTCTAGGGAAATAAATTATTTTGTTAAAATTTACAAAGCTTGTTGACTTCACTCTTTCCTTTTTTTTACATTTATACGAGCTTACATGTAACAGAAGAAAATTGGGTTGCTCGTCCTTGGGATATATGAATTTTGGCTAAAATATTTCAGAAAGTTTTTTTTTAAAAATTTAAATTCCCCTAGTTTTTTAAATCGCAAGTACAATTTTACATTTTGTTTGAAATATTTAGTGAAAACAACAGGCTTTCATTCACAATGTCATTAAAAGTGGAGACTTTTCTTTCTAGTCCTACTCAGGAGCAGTTGGATAGTTTGAAAAAAGATGAGTTGCTTGAACTTGCCAGAAAATACATTCTTTCTGAGGCAAAAGCTTTCTTAATGAAACAAGAAATTAAAATCTTTTTGATTCAGTATTTGGTAGAGAAGAATGTTTTTGATAAAAGTGTTTTGGCTTCGGTCAGTAAGTCTGTGTCAGACTCTGACATAAAAGTAAAGGAATTAAAAATGAAATGCAAGATGGAATTGGAGTTAAGGAAGCTCGAGCTTCAGAAAGAGGAGAGAGAGAAACAGTTGTAGTTGCAATTAGAAGAGAAGCAATTGCATTTGCAATTTGAGAAAGAGGAGAGAGAGAGAGAGACAGGAAAGAGAGAATGATAAACAAATGAAATTGCAATTTGAGAAAGAGGAGAGAGAGAGACAGGAGAGGGAGAAAGATAAACAAATGCAGTTACAATTTGAAGAGAGGGAGAGAGAGAGACAGATGCAAATACAAAAAGAAAAGGATGAAAGGGAATTTCAAATTAAAATGAAAGAAATGGAGCTGGCAAGTGAAAAGCAAAGATCTCACTTCACATACAAATTCAAGTTTGACATTACAAAAAATATTATGCTAGTCCCCCCTTTTAGCGAAAAGGAAGTAGATCAATATTTTCTTTATTTTGAAAAAGTTGCTGAAAGTTTGAAATGGCCAAGGGAGTATTGGACTCAATTATTGCAGTGTGTACTTTTTTGCAAAGCTTGGAAAATCTATGCATCCCTGTCAGTTCATCAAAGTGCTGACTATGATTTGGTTAAGGACTGTATCTTAAAGGGTTATGCGTTAGTCCCTGAGGCTTATCGGCAAAA
This sequence comes from Megalonaias nervosa, assembly GCA_016617855.1. NCBI lineage: Eukaryota > Metazoa > Mollusca > Bivalvia > Unionida > Unionidae > Megalonaias > Megalonaias nervosa. The sequence goes on from JAECUM010009123.1 coordinate 29,965, forward strand.
ATTTAGGAACTATAAAAAAGGAAGCTGGACAAACTCATGTCAAATTTGAAAGAGAAAAAGAGCAGTTATTTGAGAGATGGTGCTTAGCCAAGAAAGTTTAACATGATTATGAAAGTCTCAAACAACTTGTATTACTTGAAGAGTTCAAAAACTGTATCCATTGTGACATCAAGACTCATCTTGAAGAGCATAAGATTGAAACCTTGGAAAATGCTGCTCTTGCTGCTGATGAGTTTTCTTTAGCTCATAAAGTTCCTGTTGCAGGCAAATCTTTCACTCAGCAGTCTACTGGTAGAAAGGTTACTATAATTTCAGCTTAATACGACTCCTCCTAAAACTCAGTCTCGCACAACTTCTAAAAATCAAGCTTCTGATAAACTTGATTCAAAATCCTTGTCTATTCCTACATGTACCTATTGCAAGAAAAAAGGACACATCATTTATGATTGCTTCAAATTGAAATATAGCCATCAGAATCAAGATAGACCTATCCCAAATGCTCTTATTTCTAAGAGGTCAAGGTCATGGTCATGTATTGAAAGCAATACATTTGTCGGGTCTAATAAACCCCAGTCTGATTTTATTATGGAAAATTATGAATCATTCATGTCGATGGGTTCTATATCACTCTTGGGTGATTTGGCCAATCCTATCCCTATTAAAATTTTAAGGGATACAGGAGCTTCTCAGAGTCTTTTATTATCAGGTACTTTGCCTTTTTCTGAGAAGTCCTGTTCTAATGAGTGTTCTCATTCAGGGAGTAGAGTGCGGCTTTGTTAATGTTCCTCTCCATTCTGTAAATTTGTCATCAAACTTAGTTTCAGGACCTGTGACAGTCGGTATAGTGTCTTCTTTACCCGTTGAGGGCATTCATTTGTTGCTAGGCAATGACCTAGCTGGAGACAAGGTTGTGGTTAATCCACTCGTAACTGACAAGCCTTCTTTGGATTAGAAAGTTGATCCTATTGAAAAAGAAACCCCTGATTTATTCCCAGCTTGTGCAGTTACTAGAGCTATGGCAAAGAAAGCTCTTGAGAATGATTTTGATAAGGAAAATATTCCTTTAGCTGACACATGTATTGGTCAGGCTTTTGATGAGGTCACTTTCACTCCTAATTTGGATCAATCAAAAGGTATTGATCACAGCGATCATCTTTTGACTACTCATTCTCTTTTATCTAATCAGGGTGATAAATGACAATCACTTATCGTCGAACAGGAAAAAGATCCTGAGATCTCCTGTTTGTTTCAGAGGGCCATTAGTGAAACTGAAGCCACTGAAGTGCTGTCTGTTATTTCATTAAAAATGGAATTCTTATGAGAAAATGGAGACCTCCTGAGGTACCTGCTGGTGACGAGTGGTCAGTGAACTATCAAATTGTAGTTCCAAAATCTTACAGACAGGAAATACTTAGTTTGGCCCATGAAACTCCTCTGGCTGGTCATTTAGGGATAAATAAAACTTATCACAAGATCTTGACTCATTTTTATTGGCCAAAAATCAAAAGTGATGTTTGTAAATTTTGTAGATCTTGTCATACTTGTCAAATGGTAGAAAAACCCAACCAGAAGATACCTAAGGCTCATCTGCAACCTATTCCTGCATTTGACGAACCATTTAGCAGAATTATGGTAGATTGTGTTGGTCCCTTACCCAAGACCAAGTCAGGCAACCAATATTTGTTGACCATTATGTTTGTGTCAACAAGATTCCCAGAGGCAATTCCTTTGAGGAATATTAAAACCAAAACTATAGTAAAAGCTTTGATAAAGTTTTTTACTCAATTTGGCCTTCCCAAATCTGTCCAATTGGATCAAAAGTCAAATTTTATGTCTGAAAGTTTCCAGCAAGCTATGCATGAATTAGGCATTCAACAGTTTAAATCTTCTGCTTACCACCCTGAGAGCCAAGGGGCTTTAGAAAGATTTCATCAGACTTTGAAGAATATGATTCGGTCATATTGCTTTGAGATGAGTAAAGATTGGGATGAAGGCATTCATTTACTTTTGTTTGCTGTTAGGGAGTCCATTCAAGAATCTTTAGGATTCAGTCCCTTTGAACTAGTTTTCAGACATACTGTGCGTGGACCATTGAAATTGTTGAAAGAAACTTCTTTCTAATGAAGATACTGAACTTAATCTTCTTGATTATGTTTCTGATTTTAAGTACAAGTTGTCGAAGGCTTGTGAGGTTGCAAGAGCAAATCTGCACTCTATTCAGTTAAAAATGAAATCAAGATATGATAAAAACTCAAGGGATAGGAGTTTTCAGCCTGGTGATAGAGTTCTAGCTCTCTTGCCCATTCCACAAAATCCCCTTCAGGCCAAGTATTATGGTCCATACACGGTTGAAAAGAAAGTAAATGATTTAAATTACATCATAAATACTCCTGGGAGGCGAAACTTTGCCACATTAACGTGTGAAAGGAGTATTATTGAGAGAGATAGCCAAGTAAATCATGCAATTAATTTAGTTGTACCTGTCCCACTCACTGAGAATTTAAATGAAGAAATTCAATCAGATACTGTTGATCTTGGAGCAACAAATCTTTGGAATTCGGAAATTATGGAAAATCTGGACCAGAAACTTTTACATTTGCAACAAGAAGAAAGGAATGAACTTAAACAGTTATTATTCAAATATAAGCACTTGTTTCCAGATATTCCTACGAGGACAAACAAAATTTTTCATGATGTTGAAATTGTAGATTCAAAACCTGTGAAACAACACCCATACAGGATGAACCCTCTCAAACAGGAATACTTGAAAAAGGAAATTCAGTATTTGCTGGAGAATGATTTCAGAGAGCCCAGTAAAAGTGACTGGAGTTCACCATGTTGTTAAAAGAGAAACTTCCCATTTTGTTCTGAAACCAGATAAAACTTTCCGTATGTGCACTGATTATAGAAAGGTGAACAGTGTGACAAAAACATTAATTTCCATTACCAAGAATCGATGACTGTATTGATAAAATTGGAAATGCCAAGTACGTCACCAAATTTGGCCTTCTAAAAGGATTTTGGCAAATTCCACTAACGGAAAGGGCAAAGGAAATTTCGGCATTTGTGACTCCAGATGGACTCTATCAATATAAAGTAATGCTGTTCGGGATGAAGGGTTCCCCAAGTACTTTTCAACACTTGATGAATATGATTACCTCTGGTCTAGATAATTGTGATGCTTACATCGATGATGTCATCATCTACAACAACACCTGGAAAGAACATCTAGCCACCATTTGGAAATTCTTTGACAGACTCACTGATGCAAATTTGACAATCAATTTATCTAAAAGTGAGTTTTGCCGTGCTTGTGTAACTTTTCTAGGACATATTGTGGGACATGGTCAAGTTAAACCTATAGATGCTAAGGTGAAGGCTATCTCTGATTTCCCTGTGCCTGTCAGTAAAAAGCAACTGATGCGATATTTGGGTATGGCTGGATACTATCAGAAATTTTGTTCCAATTTTTCTAATATTGCTGAACTTCTGACAAACTTGTTAAGTAAGAAAAATAAGTTCCTCTCGAAAAATGTCAGGAGGCTTTTGGTAGGTTAAAAGCCATACTCAAAAGTGCGCCAGTTCTTACAGCTCCAAATTTCAATCAACCATTTAAACTTTCTATTGATGCAAGTGATGTTGGGTTGGAGCAGTATTGATTCAACAAGATAGAAATGGTGTTGATCACCCAGTGTGCTATTTCTCTAAGAAATTAAATAAGCACCAAAGGAATTACTCAACAATTGAGAAGGAATGTTTGGCTTTAATATTGGCATTACAGCATTTTGAAGTTTACATTAGTTCAGCCCCTTCTCCGGTTGTTGTGTTTAGTGATCACAACCCCCTTACTTTCATCGACAAGATGAAAAATAAAAATCAAAGATTATTAAGGTGAAGTTTGTTTTTGCAAGAATATAATCTTGACATCAGGCACATCAAAGGAAAAGACAATTTGATTGCAGATGCACTTTCCCGTGTATAGAAATATTATTTCATGTACACTTTGTATAATTCAAAAGAGTTTTCTTATGTAATTTTGTTTTACCTCATGTATAATTTACATATGGTAAAAAGAAAGCTTTATTACATAAATCTTTCTTTTTCTTAATGGGGGGAAGTGTTACGTATATGTAATTTAATTACTTATGTGTTAGTTTTTAAATTCTTTTTTATTTTATTTTTTTGTTTCATTACATTTTATTGTAATGATTATTTTCACAGGATTTGATATTTTTGAAAAAATATCAGTCTGATTAGAATGTAAAAGTATGACTTAAGCACTATTTCTAGCTCACTTTGGTTCATAGATTTTGTAAACATCGAGTGAAAACGATTGGCTATTACCAAGGTCATGTTCGGCCCATGTGTTAGCTAAATTGTAAACAGCCTTTCTTTTTTATTTCTCCAGCATGAGAATCTAATTCTTAGATAGGGCTATTCTTGCCTATGTGTTAAATGGCATTTTTTTTTTTTACTGCACTGTTCAATTTAGTGATCACGTGGCCCATCACATGAGCCACCATGTGATCTAAAATCGAGGCTTAAAACAGCCATTTGCTAGTAGATCTATCCAGTCATATTCCTACATCTGAGAGCTCAAGGTGTTTTATTGTTGATGCCAGCTTGTTCTGAAGTTCATCTAGTTTTTGGAATTTAATAATTTAAATTCTCTAGAAAACAACACAAGTACTTTTCTTTATGAAAATTCTGGGAAAAAGACATTCAGTGGAAATTTATTCAGGAGTTCTAAACAGAATATTATAAAATGTGTTTCAAAGAGGAATTGTTGCCATCAGTACAATGACCTTATCTGATGTCATTGCCTTCCATATTGGAACTTCATCGAGATTTGAACCTGGATTTAATTAGAACTATTTAGTGATAGGACTTGTCTTTTTCAATTCTAAGATTAAGTTTTGGATTATTTTCACAAGCCATAAGTCCTATTTCATATTTTTACCCTGTTTTCTAGGGAGATAAATTATTTTGTTAAAATTTACAAAGCTTGTTGACTTCACTCTTTTCTTTTGTTACATTTGTATGAGCCTACACGTAACAATACTCACATAGTCTGTTTATTCTAGGATGAAGAGAACTTGAGAAATAACCTTAAGACAAAATATTATCATAGTCTTTGAAGTATGAAACACGTTACAGTGAATTATATTTGTGATGAGGGTGTGATACTCATCAAGATGTATCCCCTTACCATGTATCATGATTCTATGTAAAATTACATATATTGGGTGCAAACAAAACCCATTTGATCTTTAGTTAAACATAACAGTATAGTGAGTTTGGCACATTATATGCCTGTCCCATGTGTAATAGTCTTCTATGCAGATAACTGAAAATTTTGTGCAGAAACTAGTTCCTTGTTCCTTCATTTAGACTGACCTTGACTTTTGCCTATTTGACTCCAAAATCGATAGGCTTCATCCTTACCCAATGTAGAAGGTATCCACTAAGTTTGGGCCCAGCTTTGATACAAAACTAAAATTATTGTGCAGAAGTAATTTTTTTCTTTCATCCAGAGATCTTGACTTCTGAACTTTTGACCCCCAAATCAACAGCAATTTATCCCAAGTGCAAATCATCCAGAAAGTTTAGCTGAGATATATCGTGAAGAACTAAAGTTATTGTGCAGAAACTATTTTCTTCATTCAGACTGATCTTGACCTTTGACCTTTTAGCCATGAAATCAGTTGGGTTCTTCCTTATCCCAAGTGCAAGCTATCCACAAAGTCTGGTAACTGTAGATGGTGGTGAACATGAGTTATTGTTAAAAAACTGCTTTCCTTCTTTCAGTCACTGAGACATTGCCTTTTTAGCCCAAATCAATTGAATTCTTCTTATCCCAAGGTCAATCCATCTATAAACTTAACTAACTGTAGATGGTGGACAACTAAAGTTATTGTGTGGAAACCAAATTGGTAACAGACATACAGATGGATTTCAAACATATGGCAGTTGTATAAAACTGAACCTAAGCAAGAAGACTGTGAATTGCAGGTTACAGTGACCATTTTTGCAAGAATGTGGTACTACAGTAATAAAGAAATAAACCAAAACATAAAATTTAACTGCAATGAAGCATGAAAATATGGCTCACAATGAACAACTTTTCTGATGAGAGTGTAGTACTCATCAAGATGTATCCCCTCAGTAATTTTCTGATTCCATGTATAACAGTATAGTGTGACCACAACCTGAGCACTTAATTATGAAAACAACTCCAAACTGTTGAACAAGATCTAGAAAGAAAGAATGTTCGAGATGCAGTGAAAATGTACATAATATGTATATGCTTTTATATGTGTTGATGTCAACACTGGTGCTACTGCTGGGGATAGTACAATTGTTTTCTTTGTAGAGGTGAAATATATGGGGTGCTCTGATGATATGTTCTTCTGAAAGAGTGAAAGGTGCAAGGTGAAGTTGTTTGTATTTGCAACATGCACAATGGGGAGATGTTGGCATACCTCTGATGTTACTTTCATGTACTGTGACTGAAATATCTTGGGACAATGTACTTGTGGAAATTGCACATGCTCTAAGCACACAGCTACCAAAATGGCTGCTCCCATGTGCTCAAAAAATCAGACTAAATTAGTCTAATGTACACTATTTTTATCAGTTATTAAAATAGGGAAATCAGTTTTGCTGGAGTAAACAATACCAGTACCAGCTTCTGAAAGTGCAATTAATAAATTACAAAATATATAAAAAGTATACAAAAATGTTATCAGGTCTTCTTTTTAAAATTTACCATTGAAATTCATTAAGTGAAAATTACCAAGTGGAGCTAAGAGCTAAGAGTTTTTTGACAGGTGTACATCGTAAGTAAGGTCAAGCAGTATACTCTATAAGCCCAATTACACCCATCAATTAGATACCAAAATAAAGGGAATTAAAAGTTCTTCTAATAACACCTAAGATATAAATTTTTTTACAAAAATGGTAAGGAAAATCAGTGAAGAAACCTAGGAAATTCTTTTTCTTTTAAAATCTAACCCTATGCAAAATTTGAAAATGTAGACCATAACAAAAGTTTAAATATTTAGTCCATGGAGTTCACATAATACAGGGCTTCCATTAATTTTAATTTTTGTAAGTCCTGGATTTCCTTGGTTTGAAACTTTGAAGTCCTATACCTCAAGCCTGGAAGTCTCCTTAGTTTTTGTTAACAATATTGGAGAGCCTTTATAAATCTTATCTGTAACACTCAACTTAACACCAAGCCAATAATTTTATTGTGTCCTTTTTCCTATGATTGTCTACTTAGAATAGCACTTTACCTTTAAACACTGATTGAATACAGAATTTTTTTCCTCTATAAAGATTTAAAGAGTTCTAACATCAAAAAATCTGACAAGTCAAGATCATAATCAAGACACCTAATAAAGTTCCATAGCTGGACCCAGTTTTACTAAGATTCTAAGAATTTCTCTACAAAATGAAATTTTACATTATTTGACTTGTAATACTTGAGATAGTATTATTTTTGTGAGAGATAGAGATAGAAGAAAGGATGCAAAATCACTTTTACTTTTAAACATGGAAACCTTTTTAAATCTAGATAAATGACCTGAGGGTTTCCTCAAATTTGAGGAAACTAAATTTTCCTCAGACATAAGCCAAGACTCCTTTTTAGGAAAATTCAAGATTTATGATGGCATTTTAATCTTTTGTACCTGCTGAATATCTTGCAAATAAATCATTGTTACCTACCAAGCAATTAAGAAAGTTATTCAACAGCTCAATTTGAAGAAGTGATTTATAATAAACAGGTCTTCAGTAATGGTATCACATACATCATGAATTGTTATGAATGCATACCAGTATATTAGTTTCAGGACTATTTTGCAAGGTCTATTTAAACTGTTCATCATAAGTCTCTTTAATTTTTGTAACTTCCAACACTATTACCAACACAGCCTTGTACAGTTTTCTACTTTTTGCTTAAAATTGGTGAAGTTGTCTTATGTGGTATGTATGGTATTCAACAGTCTGAAGAGCAACAGTCTCAGCAAAATTTAATGCCACTAGTACATGTAGATTTCAAAGTTGGCCACCCAGAAAGGTTGTGAAACATAAATCTTTAGTTGTCTTCACTCAATATTAGCTACACTGTTACTTGGAGGTCTGAGTTTCATTACATGTGTACTAATAGCAAGGTGGCAAAAGTTCTTTTGACCGCTAGTGGTAGTAGTAAGGGTGGAAGGAAATAAATGACTAACATCTTTGATTCAGCTATTCCCTCAAGGTTCATATGATGACTGTGACCAAGCTGGAAATGACATGTGAGTTAGCATTAATTTCTTAATTGTGTATTGTAAATCCATTAAAAGGCACAATTAACTATCTTTGGTACATGGACATCTGCAGGAATTATTTTTGGGTAGGGGCGCCAAACTAAAGGGATTTATTTATATACTACACAATGGAGTTTTTAAATGTCTTCCCCCATCCCCCTTTTGAACACCCATGCTTTGGTTGTAGAGAAATGTTGCATTTCATAACAGTTGAAACAACTGGAGTTTGATACTAGATATAAAAAAGAGAAGTTCATATGCCATCCAATGTCAGAATTCTGGATGTCCTGGAGAAGAATCTTTGAATATAACACTCCCAGAAGTCCATTAACAAAAATCCTGTGATAAACTAGGTTTTAGATACACCAAACCTTATTTTAAAAAATATTATGTGTCTTCCAACACCCCAACCCACACTTCAATTCTAGAGCAGCCCTGGATATATTCACCTTTACAGAATATTATTTCTGTCATATCCCATTCAGTTCTCATCTAAACTTTGGGTGCTCAATTGTTTCTCAGTAAGACTTAAAATTACATTACTAAAATCTGTTTGTGATCCTTCTTTTGGCACAGGTAAGGGGTGTCTGAAAAAAATGACAATTCCTATTAAGTGCTTTAAGTAATTTATTTTATAAATGTAATATCATCTTATTCTTTCTTAAATTTTAAGAATGATTTGTTTCAGCAATATGAAAGTATATTTTCATTCTTGAACAAGTAAAATGAATTTAACACAACACAAAATTAATTAAACAGGATTTGCAGTGTAGACTTCTCCTTGTCAAGGTGACACATGATGTTAAACTTAATTACTCTTCTTGCTTCTATCTTCAAGACATCATATCCTTGAGAATAACATCCATTTATGTAAGTAGCACAAAATCTTGTTTGATTTCAGTTTGTTTTCAACTATTTACATCAACTATTGTGTTTATGCAGGTTTATGAAATAGTTAAATGTGTATGCAGTTTATATGTCAGAGTTCAGATTCACCCATCCATCTTCAATCTTTTGGCTCCTGTACAATGTGTTCTCTGATCTTGGGTTTATTAGGATTGTTTTCTAGCAGCCAGTCGGCTAACCAAATCTGCAAAATTCAAACATACAACACTAAGAGATGCATGTGTTTTGTCATATGCTATTTTCATTCATGATAATCAGAATGCTAAAGTTTTGTTTATACTGAGAAAAAAACTCATATCACATTGTAATTTTTGATTGCAAATATTCTAAACTTTCAGCTATTCAAAAGAAACACATGAGTTTAATCGGAAAAATCCCATGAACATGATTTTCACATGACCTAAATTCAATAGATTTTACATGTTTCCTTTACAAAGGTTGAAAAATCACCATAATTTTATTCAGTAATGCAGCTGAAAACTCCTATTCTCTCAGATGAAAATTCTTTTTGTCATATCTTCACTTCAAAATAAATTAAACCATACTGAACTTCTATAAATAATCTTTGGTAATACCCACTTTATTTTCTCCCCTTAACAACAGAGTAGCTTGGTTTATTCATTGACTTGCAATTGTGGTATTTGCATTAATTTCTATAAAAAATAGGGAAACAAATCAACTAAATATGCAAAATATGGGCTTTATATTTGCTAACCCTGTCCATATTTATTTACGGAATCCTTCCTGTATTTAGAACAATACTTCTTTTTTCTCATGGTTAAAAGGAATCCCCCAACCCCCAATTTTCAGTTCTACAATAGACCTTGGAGTTGCATGGGAATATAGCATCTTGCCTAATTATTCAATGGTTTCTTTGTCCAATGTGAATTTATTTGTTTGTAAAAGGCTTTTAAGCCCTTCATATTTTAAACCCTATGACACAGACAGGCATCAAAACTGATACATGGGTGTATCTTAAAAAATTTAACTTCAACCCTATCAAAAGTGGGTTACTGTGACTTAATTTTCATGTTCAAGGTTTGCTGGCATCATTCTCCATATCATGAACCCTATTTCTCCTACACTCATCAAAACTGGTATGTGGATGCATTGGAACTGTGTGGCTCATTGGTTAATCTAGGACACAGGACTGAAAGGTACAGGTTTGAATACTACCTAGATTCTGATTGGCTACCATGGTGTGTCCATGAGCAAGAAACTGTATTCAGATTGTCTCAGCACACTTACGAAACTTTATATCCTTATACACTTTAAATAAGGGGGCACTGCAGTTCCAAAATGATGGTCATTGTGACTAAAAGTAAGTCAGTGTAACCTACTTTTATGCTTTACAGAATTTCAAACCTATAAACATTTATAACAATACATTCTGTGCTCTGTACTCCATACTCATCATTTTTCAAAGTGATGTCATATAATCTGCATTTATTACTCCTACTGACATCTGTGCTAGCCTTGCTTTAATTTACAGAGAACAGTACAGCTAGCAAGGAGATTTGTGTATTGTTCATTATTTCAACCAAACACAACCTACTCTTATGAAAAAAATTCAAACAAATCTTTCTGACATATTTAACTATACCCACATTCCTTAAGTCTGATTTGAAACTCTCATTTTCAATAACTGTTGCCGATATGCACAGTCAATCAAAAGCTTGGTGTTACTTACAACAGGATCATTTGGCTTTTTTTTGCAGAGCTCGGTGAGACCTTTCAATAGGGTGGGATTGACTGCCCTGGACAAGTAATCCTTGGCTGCCTGACCTACTGGAACAGGCTCAATGATACCTGTTTAAGAAAAACAACAGAATAAAATGGCTAGAAATCTGATTTTTTGAAAAGCTAGTTACAAGTAAAAATCAATTTCTACAACAGTTTGTCAAAGAGATAATATACAGTTTTGAAGCTGATTGAATGGACTTTTAATTTCATCAATACAGCATAAACAAAATGTGAGATTGTATACCATTACTGGCACTCTTGTCATACAGTCCACAACTTCAGAAAGAAGGCAAACACTATTTGCCATAAAAGTGTTCAGGAAGTGATACTGGTTTCACAGGTATTATGCAAAATTCTTCAAATGTCAGTTTAGAGCAAAAAAGACTGATAAATAATAACTTTTTCAAAGGCATTATTCACACTGAAAACTGGAGATTTTCCAACATTGGATTAGAATATCTGCTGACTTGATTTTTGTGGGTGGGAATGGGGTTAAACAGCCATGCAAATGAATGCTAGAAGAAAATAAATCAAAATGTGAACCAATGATTACTCACTGTCAGGAAAAAAGAATCTGATTTCTCTTTCTGAGGAAGTGAAACTGTCACTGCCATGGAGTGCATTTCTTTGATCATCAGTTCCATACAGTGCTCTCAAACTGAAATTTATAATGACAATTACTGGTATCAAAATGTAAAATACTGCCTGACCACTACAAGTGCTATAGATCTTACATGCCAATTTTGATGGAAAATGTTTTGTGCCACCAATTAACTTTGGTTCTTCTTTTTATTAAATTTTTTATCAATACAAAATATATTTTCCAAGCTAAAAGATGATTTGATCAAAATCTTGTCAGAAATACAGCTCTAAAATTAAAATAAGCAACTGCTGACCCTGATGGAGAACCCACAACAGCTAACACATCATACCCAACAAACACCCACAATAGCTAACACATCATACCTAACAAACACTCACAATAGCTAACACATCATACCCAACAAACACCCACAATAGCTAACACATCATACCCAACAAACACCCACAACAGCTAACACATCATACCCAACAAACAATAAATGCAGGGTTGTCACACCATCAGATTACTGGACCTTCAGTCAAGTGAGTTAACCATTTCATTTACTCATTTGATCATGGTCTTTGTATTATTTAGGGATGATAAGGCATCTTCTCTCAAATGGAAATTCAGATCATCCTAGTTTATTCACTATTCAGCAATCCCCAACAGTTCCTGCATTCCATCTATAATACTAGTTGGACTAAATTTGACTTGAACCTATAGGTTAGTTTGAGAGTGACTGGAGGTAGTCTGGGCAGCCATCACATGACTGATAATTCATTAGTGAAATATTTTTATTAATTTTCACTAGATTGAATTAAGAGCAATGGAAGTGAGAAATTTTCTTGTAAATTTACCTTGGGTATCAACTAAAATATTATGAAACACATATCGCTACTGTTGTACACATCTACAAACCATGTGCCTCAATCATATCCGAAGCCTCTACCTTCAGCAGTGTATGAGAAGTTGCACACACATGCACACATGTATGCACTTAGGCACATGTGCCTCGAAGGCAGCATAATGAAATCCTAAACTTTTATCAGAAAGTGCAGAGATATTTAGAATAATTGAAAGGATGCTTGTAATTCCTAAACTACTTACCAATCTGGATGTGTCTGTCTGGCTTTAAGTGTGTTTGTTGGACCAATAAGTTCCCTCCAGTATGAAATAGCATGATCTCTGGCCAACACTAAGGCAATGACTGGACCACTAGACATGTAAGCAACAAGACTTGGGAAAAACAGCTTGCCATAGTGCTCCACATAGAAGTCACTAGCTTGTTCTGGTGTAAGGGTAACACGTCTTTTCTGTAATTATTATGGTATAAATATATATGAAACTGATAGGCAAGGTGTTTAGTATTACTTTTAAGGACACATATGAAATCAAAGGGCCCAAATAAGCCTGATGTTATTTGTGTGAATTATATAACTCGATAGTTCACCATTTCACAAACTGAGCTTCGGAAGTGTAACAACACATCCCTCTGTAAATTATCTTGCAAACTTTCTATGATGTCAATTTTACTTATTTCATTTGAATCTGACAACAGTTTATTTCAACAATAAAGGCACAATTAATACGCACAGTCTCATGCTCATATTCAAACTCCTCCATGATCTTGATGATATAAATCAATTTTACCAAGTTTTATTGAAACTGGACTAGAAATATAGTCTCTAACACTAGAGTGATAAGAAGCTCAATCAATACTGTCTCAATACATGTTAAAAACCTGCATAAGACAATGATAATACAGGCAAACTGGAGGAAAATCCAATGAAAATTATGTCTCAGAGTGGAAAAATCTCAGCAAATCAGATATAAAGATTACCTCATAATTATGAGTTAACTTGTAATCAAACTCTTCCAACAGCTCAATGATATAAGACCATTTATCAAGTGTGATAAAACTCTGTGCAGAAATACATGTATAGTTTCTTGAGTGCTGAAAAACTCTACCAATCAGAAGCAAGATCATCTTATTCATAATCATAAGTCTTGTTCATTACAACAATTATGAGACTTCTTGATATAAGCCTATTTACCAAGTCTGATTACACTCTTACCAAAATTAGTCATTAAGGTGTTAACAAGCTCAATTAATACAATTCAAAATCACTTCATTCATATCCAAGGATCTTGCTTATACTTGTACACATTCAAGACTGTTATGATTTAAGTCTATTTTTTAAGTTTGATCCATAAAATCAGAACAAGTTCAGTCAATCAGATGCAAGATCAACCCATTATTATCCGTGGATCTCACTCATTATTGAACCCATTTGAGATCTTGATGACACAAGTCAATATTCCAAGTTTCATCAAAATAAGATGGGAAATATAGCCTCCAAAATGGAAACAAGCAATTGTTGATGAATGGATGACACATGATGGATGCAGGGCCATACAATAAACTCACCAGGATGTGTATAGCTAAGTGAGCTAATAACTAAAAGAAGACTTAATGACAAAGTAAAAAAATGTTTAGCTGATTGTACAATGTTGGTATTACCAGTACCATGGTGATGGTATTACCAGTACCATTGTTTAATTGATCATGGTTAATTATTGTTTGGTTACTAAAGTAACTAATGTTTCAAAGGTTGTATTTCTAGGTAAGTGACTGAGTACTGAGTATTCAGAGAATGAGTGGAAAATGCAACTTACTAACACAAAGGAAAGAATAAATTTAAAGTTCAACAGAAAAAGAAGCATTCTGAGAAGAACTTAAAATGAAAAAAAATATTAAGAGCTAGTGTTGTTTTGATTATCGACTTTAATCGATCATCAATTGGTTGAGAGAACCAATAAGATAATCAATTGTGAAACTCCATAATTGATTGAGTGTAAAGGGAGACTACATCTTTTTAGTTGTATGCAAAGCAAAAAAGTTAGTAAAACTCCAAGCCACTAAAGTTGATCTGAATTATTAATTCCCTTCACAACTACAAATATAACACCACAGGATATTCCAGAGGTGCAAATTTCATAATTAGGAACATATAGTCATGATTACATAATCAAGCTGGTAAATTGAAAAAATGTAATATTATTATCAAGTTAAAGTATACATGTCATTAAAAGAGATTACTCCTGAACATTTGTTAACATTTTGAACTCTTGATCAAGGATATAACTGTATAAGAAACAAAAATTAAAATTTGCTCTTAGTAACCAATTATAATTGATTATTAGTTGCTTAAGTGGAACCAATTATCGATTATGAAGTTCTGACTGATTCCCATCACTATTAAGAGCTGTATTGTAAAAGAAATAAATATAAAATCTTTACCAATATGGATCCAATGACACTGCATAAATCATTGAAAGACAACATCTTGAGTAAGCAGTATCAATATGGACAGCAAATTTTATTACAAGTTGGTTTAAAACTTACTTAATAAGAATCAAACTTTTCACTGTTTATGTTCTTTCTTTTACCAGCTTTTAACATTAAAATAACATTTAACTTTAACAAATATACATGCACATTTACATATATATATACAAAGATACTAATTTAATTGTTTATGTTACTACTTATTTAAAATGTTTCTAAGATAAAAAGTAATGAAAATTTAATTTCCAGTCTATGAAAGAAATTAATTTACTTGAAAAGATTTTAATCTAAAATTATGTGCACAGATAAAAAGAGACATGTTGTTGGGTTGCTAAATACACACTTTAAATAGAGCAGTAGTAGTTTTTATTTGATAAAATCAATATGTAATACACACAGACATAAAATATACAATTAGAGCAACATAAAAATTATGAAAGGCACAGATAACATTTAACTAATACATTTACAATAATACACACTAACATATTATACCAAAGATGTAAACATTATACCAATAAAACAAGACATGTCAATTGGACATAGAATTATCCATACAGTCTTTATGGATGCATATTTCTAGTGGGGTCTTATCTGTGGCTCAAGATATAGAGCAAAAAACTCTAAAATTGACATACAAGAGAAAAAAGAATATTGAAACAGCAGATTACAATGACAACATACTTGAAAGATTACAAACCATAGTAACTAGATACATAATTTATTAACAATCAAATTAAACAAGAAACACAACTTCAAGCAGATGAAAAGAACTAAAAGGTGGAAGACGATCAGATTGTTCTTTGGGTTAGAAACATCATAAAAAATTCATTTGCTGAAGGAAAAAAGTGGTAGTATTTGCTGAAATAAAAGGAAATAAAACATAAACTGAATGATTTTATTTTAAGACATTAAATTGTTTTTCTCTTGCCGAGTTAAAAAAATAACGAAGAACAAGAATCATCAAAATTATATAGAATCAAGGTAGAACACAGACATTGTTTAAAATTTTAATTTAAAAAATTACCTTGTCAATAAAAAGCCCTAATACTTATTATTCACTTTCTTCACAATACCATTTGTTATTGTTTCTCCACATAAACACTGATCCAAAGTATAACCTAAATTTTTGTGACTTGATGTCATGACATGTAAAATTAATGAACTACAACGTTTCATGAAATTAATGTGTGATGTTGTTAATTTTCGGTGAGCCCAATGTTTATATAACAACTGTGCACGAGAACTGGGTCAGCGAAAATAGGCATACAAACCTGAAGAATGCGAAACCAGATTTTAAAATAATATCTTCCACTTCGTCAGCTCTGTTAATTGCGTCCGGTTTAATGATAGCTAAAGTTCTCTCAACATATATGTGAGGAGGCTCCATTGTTATGTCCTCTGTAGATTCCCCCGTCATTTTAAAGGCTTAGGTAAAGTTGACCTGCCCAATGATTGAAAATAGCTTCCGCGGTTGCTATGTCATCCTGTTTTCTCGCCTAACTCTCGCGAAATAGTTTCTCGTACAGCATTCGATATGTTTCGAATTTGATTAAAAAGTACAAGGAACAATACCAAAGACATCCAAAACTGTTTAGAAAATGGCGACATAGTGAATGAATATTGACATTTAAGAGGATATTTTGTTTAATTTTAAATCAATTTCAGCGTATTAAGGGTACAGTTTTTCAAAGATGGATACTGTAAGTGAATTTTATCATAATGATACAAATATTCTCCACTTTGCACCAGTAATTTTGCAATCGTTATGGTTACTTGATAGCCCAGAACATGTTCGCACAAGTTGTGGTTTCAGGTGAAGTAAACAATATGCTTGGCATTAACCCGTTAATTGCCTGTCGTGCAAATTAGTTTCCACCCGTTGATGTCTAATGATCAGTCAAAAATGTTCGCATTAATGCAAATTAGTTTTCATCCCTAATATATTTTTCATAGAGTTACTTTTATAAAGGAAATGCGAGTAGTTTGATCTAAGGGCTGATTAGTCCTACAATGTAAGACATAGCACATGTTGTTTTTGTTTAAGTGCTACGTCTTACAACCCAAATAACGGCCTTGCATAGCGTGTTCCGATGTCGTTGACATCGGAACGAATAGTCAAAGTTTCAGGAATATCTCACACACTTGGCAGCCTATATCGACACTCTTCCACTAATTTTATGTGTAATTAATATACTTACTGTGCTGTGTTTATCCTGATGGAATCAAAATATGACACTAGCAAATGGACGCATTTTCATGTTCTGTTGACATACATTTGAATTTGTTGCAATGCAACAGTAGTCGAAGTATGCTGAATTATGTTCAAGTAGGTCATGTGGAGGATGTGTTTCTTGAACAAAATGAAACGTTGCTAATAGTTCCAATAGGCATAATATATTTTTTATTCGTTTCGTTAAAGAATAATATTTCAACCTAACCCGATTTTGACATTCCCGGCTTTCATCGCTTTCCAGCCAAATAAAATGTAGGCCAACAAAACTTGAAAAAAGGTCCATTTCTTTTGTGAGAATTTGAATTTATTAGAGAAAAGACATCAGGGTAAGTAAAGTCTGACAAAAACATTATAACTTTGTAGAAAAGCGTCGTTATTGGTTTCCAGTTGTGTGTGATATTCCTGAAAATTTGACTTTCGTTACACTGTTAGTCGACATCAGAACATGCTACACAGCGCCGTTAGTTAGGCAGTAAGACCCATCACCCACCCAGAAGAAAAATATCGGGGAGATGGGGCTTACGTTGAAGGACTAAGGGCTGATATGTTATTAGCTGTGCACAAGGTATTTTGAAAAACGCATTTTCAAGCTGTAACATTAACTTCTTTGGATTTATCATGGTCTCATTATTACATATTTATATTTTTTCCCTCATAAACCCTAAGATGTTACACCAGGAGCAATTCAGATAATTAAATCTAAAACTAATTGGTTGTCAAAATGTTCTACTTTTGGAGATCAACAGTTTTTTCCTCAAAAGTTGGGAATTTGCAATAATGTAAAAAATGGAAACATTTTTTTATAATACCCTAAACTGAATAAATGTTATGGTATTTATGAATTTATATGAGTAAATAAAAAAAAGACATTGAAAAGACATATTCAGATTTTTTTCTATATACGGTAGTTGGAGAAAATGGCAGCTGATTGTGTATTAGGATTCACATTGCTTTGATTTACTCCAAAATATTAGCACAATCCGGTGAATCAAAAATGCAAATTGTGCATTACTATGCATTGTTTCAGTTTCCCTGATATATGTTCCTAAACATTGAGTAGCAAATTAAAAATTGAGACTATATTAACGACACTTCGGCAAGATGGCAAAGGGTTAAGTCGTATTTATAACAAGGTAGGATGGCACTGAAAATCGCCAAAGTAGCAGTCCAGTTCATAAGCTGGTGATCAGTCCTATTAAAATTGCGTATCTAGTATTAAAAAAGTTATGAATCTGCCATATGGTGTGCCGATTTTAGTCAAAATGTTGATATAAATTTGCATTGTAACATTTTCACGTCTTGAGAATGATGTCACTAAGTACCGTTACTATTTCTGTTGTGGCAGTGCATATTCTGGTTTGGATAACATGTCTGACCAACTTAATTCAAAACTCAATTTCACGCAAAGCACATCAGCTAAAATTTTCAAAAAAATCTAAAAAAATAGTAAAATCGTTGCTTTCTAGAAATGTATATCTAGAGAGTGTATTTGGCTGAATAAGAGGATTAAATGTAGTCTAAATACTTCATAGTGCCCTTACTTGCCTTAAAACATGCACTAAAATTAATATAATGCCAGATACGCAAGATTTGGATTTTTTACTTGACATCAAAACCAATAATTCCATGCAAGACATTATTACTTTAACACAGGATATGGTGCAAAAAGAGACCTGTTCTGATCTTGGGCCTAACCTTAATTTTCAGAAGCATATTAGAGTTATCCCCTCCTTGCTTGCGCATAGCTAATGTTATTTAAAGAAAAACTGGGAATGTTTATGCCGGTGTGAATCATTTTTATTTAAGTATTCAGTATACACCTGATGTGGTGGGCAGCTAGCTCTGTGTTCTTCTCACAGGTTTCGAATGAAAAACTGCACTTAGAGTGGACACATAAGTATAGAAAGAAAACATGTATAACCAGTTTTTTAGAGGAAATTAAAACTTAGCTGATCATGTTATTTTCATATTTTATTTACGGCACATGTTTGCTTGTTTACAAGCTGGATTTAAACATGTGCAGAACTTGCCAGAAGAAGCATGACTTGAATTATAATAAAGAACACCAGCAACACTGATAGAAACTTTTATTTTGGACCATATTAGATTAAAAAATTTTATCTTTGGGGAATTTTCATTGCAGCAACTAAATATTGAACAAATAACATGTTAGAAAGTGAAATTTTGTGAAAACTGTGGAGCATAATCTGAAGGAAATGTTGACATCTTGGTGACCTAGATGATTAAGAAATAGAAAGGGTTTTTTGCTAAAGTACAGACCAGTCTGCTTATGTCAGTACTTTGCAGACTACTAAACATGCTCATCTGATGCTACATTGCTGACCTTGTGATAGTTCTAAGTAAAATATAATTTCACAAAACTACTGAATTTTATTATTGAAAAAAATGTGGAATTTATCTTTTTATTCTTCTTAATCATAAAAGGAAGTCATAAATTTGTTATGTTATATAGCATATTTTCTAGTAATTCCAGACCTCTATTTCAAAAAATGATTACCAATTTACACAGGGCTCCAATTAGGTCTAATGTATTGGTCAGAGAATGGTTACCAACTTAAAAATATAGTCGCCATTTGAAACATTTGGTTGCCAACTGTGAAAAAAAAACTGGTTGACAAGAACAAACACAATAAATGAGACTTTATAAGCATTTAATGATTTATCTTTAGAACTACTTTCACTTCCCAAATTTTTCATGCATATGTCGATGTCGAGATGAAATCATGTGTACAAGTCAACAGAAGCCCTATAATGTTCATAAAAAATACCTACCTACCCCAATTTTAAAACCAGTGCAGTAGGAAACACATTTTTATTTTGGCCTCATGCTTACAGTGGTGACCAACAGCAACTTAAAACACAAATGAAATTTACAATCTGATACTAAATATCTGGCCATTAAGGAAATTGAACGTGGGGCATTTCACAAAGATTTTGTGAAAAATTTGCACTGAAATATAACACTCTGTCAGGATGGCTAAAACAGAAGCTTGCTTAAAATTCATAACTATCGTTATCCCCCATCCCTGCCCATTTTACTAAAAACATTTAATTTTAATTTAAATTGTAGTTAAATTGCACTTTAATTTGATTAGTTGATTATGCTATACTCTTAATATTATGCATTACTCTCTTTACATGTTCTGGAATTTGTGAGTGTTTTACAAAAGTGTTGATTTAATTCAAAACCTGGAAACATGTTTTCATTTCCCTATGAGTAGCTTCTTTCTCATGGTAGCTTAATTAAGAAATTTACATTTGTTGTTTGAGGCAGCCCAAATTCTAGGCCAGTTTAATTACATGTAGCATGTCAATAGCAGCTAAACAGCCACATGCTGCTGGTGACAATGCATACTGTAGATAATTGACAATGGATACAGAGTACATAAAACAAGGACTACCTTTTTTTGTAGATATGTTTATAAACTGTTTATATTTTCTAATGGGATGGGACTGATACAGGAATTGTCGAACTTGTGACCTATACCCAAATTCATGAATTTTTCATGTGCATTTGCGTAATATGTGTTAATTGATTTATGCCAATAAACAGAATATACAAATGACTATGAAATATTTACTAATTAGTACACAGGTGAGTAAGTATTTAGCATGAATATGTCAAGAATCTGTTAATTGGAATATAAATATGGCTTCTTTCAGTTGTAATCTCACTCTTGCATATACTGTCTTACATTATAAATTCAGAACGATTTGCTGTCCAATCAAGTAAAATTAAGTACAACTGAGTGTCATCATTACATGAATTGTACTAACAGCTCGTAAAAAGTAAATAATTCATACAAAAATTGCTTAAATCAAAATTTATTTTGCTTTTTTATTATTTCAAACACATACAATCATAATACATTTGTCTTCATGAGTATTATGGTAAAATGTGCATTTCATTAAATCAATTCCTGCAGTCAAGATCTTCTTTGCATTCAGGCAAATAAGTTTCAGTTAATATTCATGATTTTGTGTGCCTTTTTATGCATTTTTTTTAAACTAACCCCTGCGTTTTTAACTTTAACCCAAACAAAAGAAAGTTCTTAAAATAAGTTTCTTCTTCAAATACATTGTTGATTATAATACTTTTGGAGTATGACTAATCCTAATCTAGTTAATCCAGGTAAAACTTTTAGCTATAAAAGCTAGAACTTGTCTGCCAATATTAGTGATATTCAGAGAGAGTGACCTCCTTTAAGATATAGGAACTGGCACCAAATCCCATGTACCTCAGTTGCTACTTCTACAAGGACTAGGTAGCATTCTGTCTTTAGAGACCTCACAAAAATGATAGAGCAAGAACAAGGAATACTAGTACATACATTTGACAATGTGTACTCTACTTTTGTATATTTTGCAATGTAAATTATAAGTTATGCAGGTCATTTGTTGTCTATATTAAACTATAATTGTTTTGCAGCTTCCGTCTCGGTAAGTTCTAAACAGTGTTATATGCAAGTCTCCTATCTAAAATTCTGAGTATGTTTGGATATGTACAGATAAGTTTTGTGTTGATAATGTGTAGGCAATAGCATTCAAATTGACACATGTAGCTATAAAGCAATGCTTCTGTGACTGTATCTGTATAGGATGCCACTTGTGCCCTTGCTTTAAAGGTAATTTTCTATGAAATACTGTAGTGGCTGTATATATCATATATTAACCAAGCGATGCTTCGTTGGCTACACCTGTATAAATATTGTCTTGCTCGGTTTATATTTACCGATTCAACACAGAAAGGAAAGCGGATAAACACCTTTTTAGAAACAAGGATGCCATTATCATCGATACTAATGCCTTCTCAGTCAATAAATTCCTGATGGATGAGTATGACAAAGTGGAGGGTTAACCAGCTAATAAGCAAATCATGCAATCCCTTTCAGCAGCAGATTGAAGCAGGTTAATCCAGCTCAGATACTGTCTCATGTGATGCAGTGTAGGTGGACTGGTTTTGTGGATCCAGTATCCCATAATCTGTCCTGACATCATGAACCCAGCACTTTAGGGAGGATAAGATTGGTTTGTTCTATCATGAGCTGCTTTTAGAATTAGGTTGCACAAGGTCAGCACCAAAGCTGATCTTGCCTGTAATGTTCAATGATTGGACCAGTTATATTTATCAATATTTTGCATGCTCTCTTGACATCACAGCTTTGGCACTGTTAAGGAAAAGTCTACCCATTATAGTTCCATAATGCCTCCAGCTCACTCAATGGCCAGCATAGTGCCACAGTACACAGTTGATGTGGACCAGTTCCAACCATGTGGCATGAACCAGTCCATACCTTTTATGGAGCCAAGTAGGTCTGGTACCTCTACAGTCTTGTCACATTCCTAGGCCATAAAGAAACAATCAAAACAAAACAACCCCATAACCCCTACGTAACAGTTCCAGGACAGCCTGTCAAATCAGATTTTTATCATTCTGGATGTGGGGACTATGGATGACTCACTTAATTATCACCTTGAAGTTACTGTATCTCAATTGGGATGGACTTCAAGTATGGTTAGCCATCACTCTTGGCAAACCAACACTAACTCACATTTCACAAAAGTTATCTAGATCAGCACACTCTTCGATAGACAGTGAATCATGCTCACAAGTGTCTTCACTTTTGCTGGATCCAGTGATGACAAGAAAAAACTCTGCATTCTGTGCATCAGTTGAAGAAGTGTTTCACCTATTACCACCAGAATTTTGTCCACCTATTCCTGCTCTGTCAAAAGCTTTGTTCAGAGTTCTAGCATCTGTTACTTATTAGTGAAGAAGACCAGTTGGTGTTTAAATAGTTACCACAGCTGGGTTGAGTGGCTGACTTACTACATTGTCTAGAAAGGCAACTACAGGACCCAAGTATTGATAGACCTTCCTTTTCACAACAACTGCTATGGATAAAACATACTATAAGATACATATGCATCTGTTTCATAGACAGGTTACAGTGATCTACAAAGTTATGGAATGCATGGGACTGTCAGATCCTTCATCAGACAATAAAGATGACTCAGAAACACTTCAACACTGTACCACAGCAGGTCCAGAATGTTGTTTATAAAGATTCTTTGCTGGAATTGGTATCGATGGCAATTTCTAGAAAACACAGTCTATCTTTGTCTGCAGTTATGCCTACAGGTAAATGGAAAATCTGTTTCATGAATGGCATGTATACTGAATGGGGCAGCATTACACCTATTGGACAATTCCATGATGGCAGCAGTCAGTTACAGCTCATGGAAAGAGATGCAGTGCTCTCGGGTTTCCACCTTTTTGAAAGAGTATCACAGAGTCACACTTAGATAACAGCCATTGTCCTCAAGCTTTCTCTTTAATGACCAAGGTGAATGAAGTATATAAACAGGCCACCAAGGAGACAAATCTGCCTCAAGTTCAGCATCAGAGACCTCAGCAATCATTTCAGAATAGATAATAGAACAGAAATTACCCCGAAGAGAATGCAAATGGGAAAATTATCGGGTGGATCCTATACATACATGTTCAAAGACATGGTTCTCAAGAATCATAGTGATAAACAAGCAGAGAGATGGGGATCATTTTCATCCAAGTTTCTGTCCACAAAATCAGATATTGAAGGTTCATGGTTAATACTGAATCCGATCTGTTGTCCTGGATAAGATGAGATATTTATTCTGAATACAGAGAATTAATCAAAGATAAAATGAAGTTACTGCACATTTTAGCTGATGACCAATACATGCATCATTGTATTAGAGCACAACTGTTACCTTACCAGAATTATACAAGGTGTGGGATTGAGGTCATATTTGACTTACTCTAGTTTTTACCTCCAAGATCTTTTATCTGAAAAGGCTAAGCTAGATCTGATGGGAACCATAGCAACATGCTACCTTCTAGGCCATTTGGCAGCTTCTTAGTAACAAGGCACAATGACATCCACTGGATTTCTGGGGTAAAATTTTTGTTTCCCAGTAGCTGCTTCTAGACACACAGAATGTTCTCTCCAGCTGAGATTATCAGAGTTAGAAGTTGCCTCACATACCTAAGGGACCATTGATGCCAGTCTTTGGAGTTAGGGGATGTAACTCCTTTCATCTCTTATCTATTCTTCTAAAGTACTATGATCAGGTTACATATTTGAAGAAGAACCCAATTTTTGTTGCAAAATGTTTCTTCAGTAATACTGTACTTACCCATCCATAATACAGATATACTACCCCGCTGCCTCCATGTAGTTAATCCTATTAGGAAGGCTTGAATTCTGCTCCAGTAGTAACTGAGGTACAGATGGATTTGACATCAGTCCTGTAATCTAGGAGATCATTAGACATAAGGTTTTAAACAGGTATCATGTAGAAGACATGTCTTGATCATCCAGTGAAATGCTTGATGTGTACACAAAACATGACATCATATTGTCACAATAACATTTCATCACCTCATCTCAGTTGTCCAGTCACTGTTCCAGATTTTGGTTCTGGCATTGCAAGGAAGATTCCATTTTTTTTTCCAGACCCTTGTTTGGTGGAGACCTCACAGAACACATGAGAGATCTGCTTGAAAAAATTCATAAATGTGCACAACAGTTGCATTTGCTGTGACACCTATTGAGCACAGTATCTATTCTGAGTTTTCCAATTAGACCTAAAGTATTTAGGCAATGAAGATCTGAATTAGAATAGAAAGACTATATAAGGGTGACCACTGATTTATCCTGCAGTGCAAACAACAGGATATTTGCCCAATTTTCCTGTTCCAAGATGATTCATGCCATTGACTTTTGTCCTTTTTATGATGCAAATTAGCATTTTAACAAGATGTCTTGATTATGCTTGGGAAATAATGTAAAGCTTGCATGCAAAACTACAGATGATCCTGTAATTCCTCCCTCAATCTTCCCACTCTCCTTTCAATCTCTCTTGCACCCCATCTCCCATTTTAAGACATTGCTTGATTTAGATTCACTGGTAATGCTCAGACATTGTAGTAAATTTGAGTCAGTAGCTTTATTAATATACCACTGAGCAAAAGTTACACTATATGAGTTATGATTTTGATTCCAGATTCTTGAGTGCTGTCTGGGAACCATGCTTCTGCAGCATGTTGCTGTGATGACAGTATGAATATCCAGGAAGTGTGTATACTTATGCTTCATTTCTTTTACATCTATTAAGACTTATGTTACCAAATAGTAATGTTTTTTTACATTTATCACATGCAGAAATAGAGCTGATGGCCTATTGATGCAAAATTTCCTGTAAATTCATGCATGCATTTTTACCAATTTGTTTTTGTTTCAGGGATGGATACCTGGTGGAAAACAAAAGCAGCGTAAGTAGAATTCAGGGAGTAACTGATATATTTACTGATAAGATGAATTTCAATAAAATTTCATTCAAAACACTCATGTGAGTTAAGTACATATCAATAATTGTATTAGGGTACAATATTTAAAATTACATTAGCATGATTTGTTTAAGATTTCCTTTGGTGGCTTTGACAAAGAATATACAAATTATGATGCAGTATAAAGACTGAATTACTCAATGGTTTCTGAAAATTTAAATTTGCAGATTAAGGTAAAATAATTTTTCGTGCCTGGTACATTTCAGCTAAATGTTGATCATTTTTACAAAATATTTATTCTTACAGGATGATTGGTTTTTCTATGTCATTGTTGCTGCAAATCCAAAAAACACAGTCACTTGATTGAATAAATCATATGTCCAAGTTGTTGGCATTAATAAGTTTAGATGTAAATTATATCTTACTATATTTTGAACTTTTCCAATGACCATCCACTGCACCAGTGTCTGAGCCACTGAGTGTACTTTTATTCATTGTTGGAATTTGTTATCTCTGACAGTCACTGACAATTAGAGTTTTTATTTATGAGAACCAAATCTTTTATTTTAATTATTTTGCATTTTTATCCATGTTAAGCAAGATGATAGAGAGATCTTAATGTATGTTCAATCCATCCTGAGATGACAGTATTTAATGGCTTTGGTTCAGATAAACCAATCTGCAGGTTTTGTTTTCTTTTTCCTTCCATCCCAGTATTACCACTTCAGCATCTTACTTCCTACACCATGTCTTCTTTATACATGGTTTATTCCTAGTGTCTAAGTATTACCACTTTGGTATCTTACTTCCTTTGTCATGTCTTCTTTGCACATGGTCTATTTTCACTCTCTCAGTACTACCATGTTAGTATCTTACTTCCTACATGATGTCTTCTTTGTACATGGTCTATTTCTATTGTCTGAATATTGCCACTTTGGTATCTTACTTCCTTTGTCATGTCTTCTTTGTATATAGTCTAATCTTAGTGTCTGAGTATTGCCACTTTGGTGTCTTACTTCCTATGTCATGTCTTCTATGTATATGGTCTGTTCCCAGTGTCTGAGTATTGCCACTTTAGTATGTTACTTCCTATGTCATGTCTTCTATGTATATGGTCTGTTCCTAGTGTCTGAGTATTGCAACTTTGGTATCTTACTTCCCATGTCATGTCTTCTTTGTATGTGGTCTGTTCCTAGTGCCTCAGTATTACCACTTTGGTATCTTACTTCCTGTGTCATGTGTTCTTTAAACAGGGTCTACACCTAAAGATACTTTGGATGATTTTATTGGAGATCTACTTGATGATGGTATGTATTTACACTACTTGATAATGGTATGTATTTACACTACTTGATGATAGTTTGTATTTATACTACTTGATGATGGTATATATTTACACTACTTGATAATGGTATGTATTTACACTACTTGATAATGGTCTGTATTTGCACTACTTGATGATAGTTTGTATTTACACTACTTGATGATAGTTTGTATTTACACTGCTTGATGATGGTATATTTACACTACTTGATAATGGTCTGTATTTTCACTACTTGATGAAGGTATGTATTTACACTACATAATAATGGTATGTATTTACACTACTTGATGATGGAATGTATTTACGCTACTTGTCGAAGGTATGTTTTTTTACTACTAGAAGATGGAATGTATTTTCACTACTTGATAATGGTATGTATTTACACTACTAGCTGATGGTATGAATTTACACAAATTGGTGATGGTATGTATTTACACACTAGATGATGGTATGAATGTACACTAATTGATGATAGGATATATTTACATTACTTGATAATGGTATGTATTTTACACTACATGTACTTGACGAAGGTATATATTTACACTACTTGATGATGGTATGAATTTTCACTACTTGATGATGGTTTGAATTTACTTGATGGTATGAATTTATACTACTTATGATGGTATGTATTTACACTACTTGATAATGGTATGTATGTATTTACACTAAAAGTTAAAGTTGTTTTTACAAAATTGCATTTGTTTGCCATCAGATAGTTATTTTAGAAAAGAAGAATAATCAGAAATAATTTTTTAGATGAATGCATCATACTGAATATGGATTATTTGCTAAATAGTTTGATTTTAATTGCTGGAAAGTTGTACATAATTTATACTTAATTAGATATCATGAGATATATAGAGGATCTTTTATGACTGCTGAGTTAAAATTAAATTTAGTGAGCAAATATTTAATTTGAAATGGACTCAAAGATATTGAGGATATTTTTGTTAATTTCCTTTGTTAATATTAGATGTTTCTTCATGGCATACAAAAGACATAATATTTTAATGAGTGACAAAGCCAGGAGTTAAAATATATAATCTCTTGACCCACAAGCAGTTTTGCAGGAAATAATTTTATTATTTTTTATTATATACCAAACTTTCTTCTGAATTGAAGTTTAAACTCACTTTGTAGCAAATGCTTCCCATTTGGCAACCTTCATGTAAGAAAATTCACCTCAGTTTCAGTTGTATTCATTGGCTGATCATAAAATTATAAGAGAATAGTAAGATCTAATCTGCTGCAGTAATTAATTATTTTGCATTTTTATTTATTTTCCCATATCTGACAACAAGGCAAATTCATTTAAGTGATGCAGCATGCATACAAGATTTTTAACATTCTTGACACAAGTTAGTAATACAGACATAACTAAGAGAAGCAGACAGTAGTGAATTGTATATCTTTGCCAATAAAAAAAGATTTCTATGCTTGAAAGGTAGTGTAGTTACCATTTATTGCTTGGTTTTCTTTCTGTAAGTATAACTTCTGTGGGCTACACACAGTCAACAATTGTATAGGGAAGTTTTGTATTTTCACAAGTAAATATAAAGATCTATATTTCATCAATAATTATCACACCTAAGTAATAAGAGAGCCTATTTATTATGTGAAATAACTTTTTTTTATTGAATAATTCCTCAGGTGACTTGGAAGTATATTTGGTGAGTTCACCTTTGCCCTACATGACAGCATCATGTAATTTATGATGTCTTCAGGTGTTTTTGGTAATTATCTCTCATGTCATTACATTTGATTAATAAAATGATCAGATGATTCAAAGTCTACTTTTAACATAATTTTCATAATTTTAATGATTTAAATTTTTTTCTGCAATATAATTTAGACCAGAAAATCTTACTGAGTTGCCTGTTGTTGTTGGTCTGTTTTAGATCCAGTTCCTCAAAAGAAAAAGAGTACAGTAGGACCAGTAAGTGTTCTCAAAGACCCATGATGAATATTTGATGTTCAAGAGTTGAGCAGTATCAAAATACAAGATATATTTTGATTTAATTTTAATTAAAGTAATAATAGCTTAATCATTATGTGTCACAAAATGTTACATATCCATTATCATCTGTTCAGCTAATGACTAATCATTTCAGACGGTGCTAATAATGTTAATTTGTATGAAATTTCAGTATTGAAGAAAAAAATATTTTAAAATCTTAAATCAGTTGATGAAGAATGTACTATAAATGTGTAAAATGTAACTCAAATATTTATAAGTAAAGTGTTTGAAAAGGACTAATGGAATTTTAATGAATTTTGTACATAAATTCATAGAAAATGATATTTTGGTTATTGCTCTACATGTGCATTTATGTTTCTTTCATTTAATTGATTTTAGGAAGGGAAATTACTTTTTCAAGAGATCTGCTATTATGGCAACAGCTTAGATTTTTATCGTCAAATGATCATAGGTTTCATTCGTTAATTCATTTTTTTTATCTTTCTATATTTTATTCAGTCTTTTTTTGTGGTAAGTTATGAAATTTTCCTAACACACATAGCTCAGTAATAGGTATAAAGAATACATTCTCCAATCACATTAATGTTAAGAAGATGCTCCACTATTCACAATTCTTGCAGTTGCGGAAAGGTATGTCTCTATACAATATAGATTAAGGGAAAAAACTCTTACCAACACTACTTATTACCTCCCATTACCGCTACTAGGTGGTTATGGTTCTTTACTTGGTTTTGGTGGCACTCTACAGTTTTGTATTTTGCATAGGGTTAGAATTTTAAAGAAAAAGAATTTCCCAGGGTTTCTTCACTGGTTATACTGGCTATTTAAAAAAGACGTTGTATACTGTATCATAGGTATTGCTCCAAGAATTTCTAATTCCCTTTATTTTGATGTGTGATTGATGGGTGTAATATGGGTTATAGAGTATACAGCTTGGCCTTACATCAGATGTGCACCTTTCAAAAAACTGCTATCTCCACTTGGTCATTTTCACTTCCTGGACTTCAGAGGTAAATTGTAAAAAATACAAGAGTTGAAACTTTTTTTACATTTTATATATTTGGTAATTCATTCATTGCACTTTCAGAAGCTGGTATTGTCTAGTTGGGCCAAATTAATTTTCCCAGTTTTAATAGGTGCTAAAGATAGTGTACTTTAGACTAAGTCAGGGTGATTTTTTTAGCACAAGGGAGCAGTCATTTCAGTTAGCAGTGTGCTTAGATCATGTACAATTTCCATAAGTACAATATCCAAAGAATGTCAGCCATATTACATCAAAGTAGCATAGAGGTATACCAACATTCTCTCCACTGTGCACGTTTCAAATGCAAACAACTTCACCTTACATATGTCACTCTCTCAAAAGTACATAATAACTGGTGAGTGCCCCCTTTAACTTTCACTTGATATTGCATACATTGTAACTCATACCTCCCACATAATCTAAGTTAATCTTGCAGATTACTGACCATCCATTAACAAAGTTGGTGTAGTATTGAGTGTACAGATATTTGCTACATGTTGCAATCATTAGTTTGTAGAATTTGTTGATATTTATGGGAAGTTTTTGCAGTTGTGGACTTCATTGTTTATCTGACCTTGTGCTCCAACATGGTATCGTTGGTGCTCTTGATTGATTTTTATATTTGTGCACAATGCATGTAGTTTTGCTTCTTTAAGTAGCAAGTTTGGTTATTGTCATATTTGAACACTTTCAGGTTGCTCTTTTCTGATGTTTTGTTCTTTTGGTCTTAGATAAACATGTATTGCAAAATGTGCTATGTGCAGTACAAAATATTGACAGGGACACCTATGATATGTTTCTCTCTTGCACAAAGTGTTTTTCCACTGTTACTGTTGTCAGATGTGAGCACTTTGGGGTCATTATTCTGATATTTGGTCATTTTTGCCATTTCACATTAAATGATGATGACATCCAAAGTCAATGAAGACATGCTTGATTCTTGTCTCTCTTGCACAGAGTGTTCTAACAATGTGGTTTTTCTTTTATGTGAACACTTTAAGGTTATTTGTTGTTCTTGTTATTTCAGATTTTACAATAAGGACGTTATGTGCCAAAGTTAAAAGGACACATATGTATCTCACTTGCACAAAATGTTCATCAACTTCTAGATGCAGCATTTCTGCAGAGTGGTCAGAATGAATTTGGACCATGGTTTTGAGTATAAACTTAAGGGCCAAATGTTAGGCAATGGGAAGTCACATAATGTCCAGTAGTGGCTTGGATTAAAAAGGGAGAGTGCCCTCCCTTAATTTGATAGCCCAGTGGGCTCGCCTTTACCGATCACTGACATCTCATCTGTGTCCGTGTGTTTTTTAGTCTTAGGCTTGGCCATTGTGGGTATCTAAAAAATTTGCTTTTAATTCCTGTGAGTCAGTGGTTCTACCTGGGATTTTTGTAGGCTTTTGCTTGACCAGATAAACTGGCCACCATAACCTATTATGTACTGAAAAATGGCATTAAACACAATAAACTAAACCAAACCAGACTCTGGACATAAATGTGGATTCATGGTGAACCCAAGTGTAATGCAAAAGAGGTCAACCATGATCTTTACAGGCTGTGAATTGGAGGAACAAGTACTGTGGAGTTATTGTGCATTCTTCCCAAAAGATGACAGAGTTGCTGATGTTTACACTGATAAAGGAATCAGTGATGCAATTGCTGACCTTGGGACCATTTTTGTCTGTACTTTTGTTGCTGACTTCCTGTGATGGTTTGGATTGAGGTGGGGATATCTCTAAGCTCTTGCATAATATTGTGGCAACATCTTTCATGTTGTATCTTTCAGGGTAGAATCACAAGTTGCCAACCTTTGTTTCTCCATTTCTGGACCCAGGCCTGGGTTACAGTATCAATCAGGAGGGATTTTAGACCTATACCTAGTCCCCCCCCCCCCCTTCCCAGGTTTTAGTCCTGAAATAATACAGAAGTTGAGGGGTCAGAGCTGCAGAGTGATTCTGATATCCCCTCTCAAATGGGGCAAATCCTTGTTGAATGATCTGTTCAGTCTATCAATAGACATTCCCAGGAAACTTATGACAAGGCTGGATCAGCACAAAGAGTTGTGGTTACAGGTGTTTCATCCCTGCCCAGACACATTTCTCTTTCATGCCTGATTCTTGTCAGGAGAACCTTGTGAGGAAAGGAATTTCAACCGTCATTTGTGGAGAGAATCTCACAAGCTAAGAATGCCCTCCACTTTGAGGGCTTATTATGGAAAGTGGCACATTTTCAGGGACTGGTGCAAGGTCAACAGCATCATCTCTTTGAGCACCTCAGTTTCTCAGTTGGCTGACTTTGTTTTTGGAGAAAAAGTTAGTCCTGATTAATATCAAAAGCAACTGTTCCATGATATCCTACACTTTCAGGCAAATGTGAATGAGACATTGGTTATGATTAAGAGCCATCGAACCTGCTAACCAGTTTTGGCTTTAATAGCTAGAATATCTTGCCCTGTGTCCTAAATTGAATCTTTCATGATCCTTTCAAGCCTTGTAGCCAGTACGTTACTGAAGCTGCTCTCATGCAAGACTTGATTTGTGATAGTTGAGCTTCTGCATGCAGATTAAGTGAGTTGCATGAACTTTCAATGGCCAAAATTATCTTCAGTTTAGATTGGATGGTTCTGGGGTCCCAATGGCACAACCAGGCTTTCTAGCTAAGATTAGGAGTCTGTCAGTAGGAAATCAAAGAGTGGTCATACTCTTTCTTCCCTCAGTTGATATATTAACAGATGTGGCATTGTTGGACCTTGTCATGCTTGCAAACATTACTTGAAGTACATGGAGTAAAGTCATAAGGACATTGCTGAGGATATAATTCCACAAGCCCAAGCATTATGGCTGAAATGGCTAATGTACCTTGCATACTGTGAACTCTGCCTCATGAAGATTTCAGATCATGAGATTAGATTAATCGCTGGAAGCCTCATATTAAAAACTTATCATTTTAATCCGAGACATAGAAGCTGTTGAGATTTCATCTCCATAGCCTAGCTTTGCAGAGACAAGAATGGAATCTAGCAGGTATAATGGCTGTGGAACAGATGACACCAGTCTCAGTTGATGTTATCATGTCATCCCTTTGGGTCTGGGTTTAGCACTTTCACTGGATTCAGTCAAAATTGTAAATAAAGTAGTAAGAATTCATTATTTTCTTCATATTTGTGTATGGTCATCACAGGTTACACATCTGTTTGGTTGTGCTGCTGTCATGCAAGTGTAACAGGATATCTTTCATATGGGAAGTTCAGCCATTCTTTCATTGAAAATTGCCTGAGGTAGAGGTTGAATGTGATTGGAATGTACTGAAATGAGATAGCAAATTTTTTAGTAACTTTTGTTTCTCAAGGAATACTTAACTGATTACATTACTATAAAAATCACTCACACCTCCCTGCAAATGCAAGCATTTTCATCAAGATATTGCTGAAGCTAAGAGTGAGTAAACAACTATAGCCACCTAGCAGTGTTAAGGGGAGGTAATGGGAAGGGTTGGAAGGTGTTTCTTTGATTTGTCTATATCATATATAAATGTTAAAAATGAGCATTTTTCATCGTTATGCAGTTAATGGCTTTAAGAAGTCACAGAGCTTCTTCCTAAAATTAATGTGATTGGGCAAGTATTCTGAGTGTAACATTATTTAATAACAAATTTGCTATGTTTATGTGAAAAAACCATAAAGAAGCATTTAACTTGGTCTTTGGTTATGTTAATGTAGTTTGGGGAATACATTTTATGATTGCATCACTTAATAGGACAGTATTGATATACCTATTAAAGACGTATTTAATTAGTTTGCATGCTAAATTGCCTTTATTAGGTACAGTATTGGTATGTTAAGTTCCACTTATAAAAACAAATGTTGCATGTTAATCAAATTTTTTTTTTCTTTTTTGTTATGAAGACTACAGGTAAAAATGGAGGCCCTGGTAAGAAATCTGGGTAAGTTACTTCTTTGTCCTCATTGATGTGTGATTTAACATTGCTATTATCTTATTGATTTAGCATTGCTATAATTGTCTTACTAATCTATTCCAGAAATGTAATGTTGAGTTATGCCCATAGAAAGTTGTTATACACCTCTCCCTTGATTACTTATGCACAGTGGGGTCCATAATTATAGACCACAGCATAAGTGAGGGCATGAGTTACTGAGGGACCTCTGAAAACTTAAGAAAAGGATTGACATCAACTGTTAAAGTGGGGGCGGGGCCAGATTAAGTATTTGAATACGCCCTTAATAATCACATTGGGAATAATTGTCAATAGGTAGTTTTTTTCTAATGAATTTCATCATTTGTTCTTTGTAGATTACCTTTATTTTCAATATATCCAATCTCTGAATGTTGGAAACCTTACTCCAGGTGGTTTCAGCACACATCACATGTATACCAGCAAAAGTATTGTGTATTATGTCACCCCTTTTTGCATGTGAATGAGATTCTAGTGTTACTATACTATTCAGAATATTTAAAAAAAGAATGACATTAATTTAGAGAAAAAAAACTCAAATTTAAAAGCAATTATTAGTGAAATACTGATCACATCTTTTCTTTGAAAATCCTTAAGCAAACCTCTGAGCTATAGTTTGGGAAATTTAAGTTTATTATAAACTTTGGACTAGCTTCTCTTCAGTGAACCCTTTCTGTGAAACTAAGCCTTTAATGCACATATAATTTGCCCTTCCCTTCATTCATTTGCTATCATTTATCACATTTGGGAAGGAGCATGATAAACCACTGGTTAATGTTAGATACATGTACTTTAATAAGTTGCATGTATTTACAGTGTTTTGAGTGTTCGATTAGTCAGTTGAAATGAATTGACTTAAACACACTATCATATGCAGGTAGGATTTGCATCTCTTTTAACTCTTTTTTTCTGTCACCTTTACTTGATTTCATACAAAAGGCTAACACGATAATACAATGTGGTAAACTTTTAATTGATTGTAACAATGTAATCAGCACTTCTGAAAGTCATAGATCAAAACACAATCGATAATACAATGTGGTAACAATGTAATCAGAGGTCAAATCGATGCTTAATTAGGTTCTCACAGAAATGCTCGTGGGCATCACTGAAATTAGTCAATGGACACTTTTCATTTTTGAATACAAGAGGGTAAATTGCATTTAAGATGGTTACACTGAAATCACACTGAAATCAAATTAAAGATAAAACTGAACCATTAATTTCAATTGACAAGATTTATTTAATTGGTATTTATATTGTTATGACTCTGTAGTCTTATACTTAGCAAGAGAAAAAGCAAAAACCAACAAGTTTAGCAAAATAAAAAAAATATTTGAATTCTCTATGTTATAAAATAAACATTTAAGAGGAACTTGCAGTATTGTGAATTAAATCCCAAATAATCCTAAAAGTTCTATCACAAGCCCAAAATTATAGTGTTCTGAATGGATTCTAGTCTTGAATGTCCTGATGTACCAATAGCTGTGAGTGTGCTGATGTGTCAACAGTCTTGCTGTATCACATTGATGTAATCCAGAATGTGTTGGAATGAATTTAAAAATAATCCCAAAATAGTGTTTTAGCCCAGTCTATGCACACTTTGTATTTTCAATCAATAATGTAAGTAAATAATTCCTCTCAAATTTAATTTAAACACAACAGTAAATACTTATGCAGACTGAAATTAAAATAGGAATAGGAATGAGTAACTCTGTACTTCTTTCTATTTATATACGTACCTTTGACTCTCTGTTGATACACATTATTACTTGACCTCTGTTTCAACATATCCTCACTTGACCTATGTTGCAATACTACCCCACCTGGCCTACTTCACAGTAACTCAATCATCTTAATGGAAAATTATCCCAGATTGTAACAGGTTCATTTTCCGGAACTTTCTAAGGTTATAAGCAAGGCTAGGTCGTGAACTTATACCCAAGTAAACAACCTCTTCATGGCTTACTAACAAGACAAAGAACTGGTAGACTCCAAGGCTCTATCCTAGGCTCAATCATGAACAAAGGTCAGGTGCACAAAGTAGATTAAATTTACATAACAGTTTTTAAAAGTATTTTGACCAGTAGGCATTACTGACATTTAAATTCCATGAAATAATGTTGTTTATAGTGTATGGAAAATTGCCTCTTTTTAAAGAAACTTTAGCAAAATCTGGAACTAATTAAAAGTTATGAATTTCACAATTTTGAATCAAATTTCTGGGCACTAACCACTTTTTTTTAATGAAAATATGAGTGATATATAAAAAAAATTGGATCCACACCTGACCCTACTTTGGAAGTGGGTTTGCAAGTTTTCTGTGAGTGAATTATTTGGGGAGAGGTGTAGCAAGAACATCAGATATGTGATATTGAAACATTGAAGCATACTTGAGTGATTTATATTTAGAAAGCTGGGAAGAAAATTAGGGTGATACAGCTTATTATTGTTGAATAGTTTATATTTTGATTTGTTTCTAGGCTTCATAAATATAACTATGTCAAGAAAGCTATATAATTGAAATTTTTTATGTGATTTTGCCAGGTCAAAGAAGAAAGCTATGTAATTGAAAAATATTTTATGTGATTTTGCCAGGTCAAAGGAGGGGGATTTCTACAGCAGTCTGGCTCTGGCTGCTGAGGATGACCTGTCATCAGACGTGTCAGAAGCAGATGTCAATCAGGTGGCACAGAGCATAAAGGTTTGTATGCAATTTTTCAGAATGCTGCTTAACGCTTTAATACAACCTCACCATCATATGGAATGCATTAGCTTTAAATTATTTGCTGATTGAAACATGTAGTTAAAGTGTTTGAAGAACATAGCTTATAGCAGAATAAGGCAAAAGCTTACCTTGAATCAAACATATTTTGCAAGATGGCATCCAGTCTGAAGCAAATTTTTATATTGTTACTGTAAGCAACATTTCATGAAAACAATGTAGTGCATCAAAGACAATTAAATAATAGCCAGTTATATTGGCTTGTTTTCTTATCTGAACAGATTGGATTCTTCATACACTTAGACCAACTGTTGCAAATTGGTTAATATATAAAGTCACTGCCCCAAGTGGGTTTTGGAATTACAAATATGCCAGATGTGCTCTCCTGCATGTCAGAACAGGTGACAAATGGAGTCAACATTTTTGATCTGGGATGCATCCAGTGATGTTAATCCAGCAGAGAAGGTCTTATTTTGTTTCTGAAAAAAGTCCAGTTTGTATAAAAATTTGACTTTTTTTTAAAGGATTTACCTTTATTGCCTTTATTTTTATTTTACATGCCTTTTGTGGATGCCTAAACATACTAACTTACTAGGCACTGTTTAGCCAAGATTGTGCTGATTTGCCATTAAACCTAGCACCATTCTACCTACATGCTGATGTTGATAGGTGGTAAAATTGAGAGAAAGAACTCAAAAGAACAGTAATATTTTTCATAAATTTAAGTTGTTAAAATCAGAACCAAATGCATCAATTAAATCATCATTAGAACTTAATACATTTTTATGTGTGACACCACTAAATCCCAATTCATCATAAGTGGTATTTTAAATAAAATAATCAGCAGGCAGTGACGGGTTGCAGTTTTTGGTAATTTAGGAGCCTGGTCTTGTTAATGATTGACATGTACTTTATGATTGGAGTGTGGCAGCTCTCATACAGAACAAATCCAGAGCTGAGATGGTATTTTGTCATATATTGGACAGACATACCTGATTTACACATACCTTCTGAAGGGTGAACCTTAACCTGAGTGCATACCATGCCAGTGTCCACTGAGAGTGGAACACATTCTTGTTGCGTGCATCCACTTTCACCCTGTAAGACAGAATCTTTTTCTCAGAGACTCAATTGATGAATATTTTAATGCTGTACCACAAGAGAAAATCCTTGACATTTTGTGGGAATGTGATTGATATAAAAAGATTTGACCCTCTATTTTAAGAACTTATACATTTTTTTGAAGTATTATATACAAGAAATTTGTTATTTTATATATTGTCTTGTATATCTTAGTTCTTCATGTTTACACACTTTTAGGAGGGTTTTATCTTCCTAAAGTTTCTTGTGCAGTTCTTTTGTTTTAGATTGTTGAACTTTGCTTATAAATGGCATAATGTAGCCATTATTGTGCTGACATGCCATTAAATGCTTGTACATACATGAATATATTGCCTTAGTAACCATGATTATTAAAGTTTCAGGTACTAAAGAAAACTTTTAGATAGATAATTGTAATACATTTTGGTGCACTTGTTTTTCAGTCCTTGAAGTAGAATATGCACACACACCCCATTCAGTGGCCTCATTTTTTTTCATAATAACCTACTTTGAGAGCCTAGTTAAGTGCTATTCTCATTACCTGTATAGTCCAAAATATAGAATTAAACCCTAATTGATGAAAAAGAAGTTAATAATTTAAAATGAGAAATACATACAGAAATGTACCATTTAATTAACTACTTCATGAATTTTCACTTAGAGATTCTAAATAAGGAACATAAATTAATTAACCCCAGTAGTCTTTGATTACCCTAATTATAGGTCAGATTAATTGTTATTGTCAATAGGCAACAATAATAGCAGCTGATGTGCTTTACATCCTATGATCATGCAGATCTCTCTACAAAGAGAGGCACACAGTTGTTAAAGGTAATGGTAAAGGAAAATTAACCTTTCATTTTGAGACATTTGGCAGAATTAAATTAGTGAATCACATTGGTAACTGTAAAATCAATGGTCATCAGTGTTACATTGAGATGACACATAATTGCAGACTTCTTTTATATTTACAACTGCAGAGCATAAACATGGAGCCAAACATTTGTGCACAACAATTCCTGTTCTCACTCAGGTGGTTTAACTTTGTGTGTGTGTGTGTGTGTGTGTGTGTGTGTGTGTGTTATCTTTGTTTTCAATTTTCCAGTAAACTAAATTGGGTTTACATTTTATTCTGATAAAGCAGTCAACTCTCCAACATTTAAATTTTTGTTAATTCGCTATTATTAAAAGGCATATTTCCATTTGATAACCTCATTTTGGATGTACTATGAAGTTCCGCAAAACTGATTTCTCATTATAAATCACCTCAAGACCAAATTTATTCTGACTTGTAGTCCCAAATTTCACTTCTTTTAATATCATCATCTTAACCAGCAAACTAATATTCCTCTACTCTGAATACAGAAACAAATTTCTAAATATTAAATTTATGCTTAAAAACTTCTGTAAAATCAAAACTCACATCAAATATGGAAATGTATTTTACCTGCAAAATTCCTGACACACATTGGAACCGATTAATTACAGTTAACTAATACAGTAGTAGGCTTATCAGTGTGACAGCCACCTGGAAAATGCCTCACAGGTAGATGAGATTAAAACAATTTTTGACACATGTGCTGACACAGATCAGGGCAGACAATAGGCTAATCTAAAGTCTTTGCGTGAGGAGAAAGAGACATCTTGTGAGGTGATTTATTAACGACTTAATGCTTGTAGGTAAGCCATTTAAGAAAGATCATGTTTATCTGCTTAGTATCTAATTGTGATTGATGCTATTCAATGTTTACATGAACACAATTAGGCAGTGATGAAAGTGATGAATACACTGATGAGAATGTGCCAACTATCAGTGATATGACATACCTTGAATTTTTATATCTTATAGAGATTAAAAAACTTCATGGTTGCTGTGGATGAGAGCTATTTGGTTCCATCACAGGAAATGGAGTAATTAATGTAGGCTATACTAGTTAAAGAAAGATAAAACAAAAACAGAGAACAATCCAAAACTTCGTCAAGCCAGGCTCTTGAACGGTGAACAATGTGAACTATACAGAGTATTGAAACATTATGGATTATCATTCACAATTCTAATAGACTTACACACAACTGTGTTTATCCATGTAACAGGATGTGATTTTCACCAGGAACATTTTGTACAGCTAATTCTTCATTAAATAGTAAATAAAACAGTTTTCTTAATTTTGTGCACTTGTGCACACACAGACACTGATGTTCTCCATAATTAATGTCTCTCTCATTACATAAGGGCTTAAAAAAGGACATAATTTTTCATATCTGCAAAACTCCCAGTAAACCAAAAACTTCTAAAAACCAAAACAAAAATGACAGGTTTTACTGTAGTTGATCTCATACCTATGATAAGAGTTCATATAATGGTATTCGGCAATTAAGTTTCTGAACTAGTCTGAGTTACTTGGCTTCATTACATTTTAAGGGCAATGATCACCATATCTGGAGTTTTCATGTCATGATATCTTCAAGTTTAATAGATGTATATTATTTTGATGTAGATTTTGTTGTCAAAAACAATCTTTACATTATAAAATAATATTGAGGTTAGAACAGGGCCATGTTCATATGCAAAGTTTTGACAAACTTACTACCAATGGCAGTACATGCACATGATGAACAGACTGTCATAGTTTTAGAAACAAAAAGAAAAACAAACACCAGAACTGCAATCAGAATTCTTTATTTGAAAATGAAAATTGAAACAATTTTATGCAAGTTTTCTTTCTTGGCAACCAAGAGCAAATGTGAAATATGAAAATTGATTCAAAGTTGAGTCTTTTTCTGTCATTTTATGAAACCATTGAGGGAATCAGCAGTGTATTTTTGTATAAGAATTATGTTAACTCTTTACCTTCTGCTAACGCATATATGTGACACTAAAAATAGCCTTGTAACCCCAGAGATGCATATACAAGCTGCTAATAATACTGTCTCTGTCCTGGCTGGCTCATACATGCGTTTCCAGCCAAGGGTTGGGAAACCCCAGAGACACATATAAACATTTAGCATTAAAGCTTCGCAGTAGATGAAATTGCAAACATCCAGTCTTTTTAACAATATCTAGCCAATGATAATAGTCCTTACATAAAATGATGAAACTGTTCTATTAGTAATTTTACAGCATATAAGTGGGAATTTCCTTTGAAAACTAGGACAGTTGTCAAAGTGAAACAAAATGGCAACATTCATGTATTCCGATGAGTCCAATGAAAGTTTTTAAGGATTTGAAATTGATGACATTGCAAATGACATTGCCTTTAATGATCCAATTAAAGACGAAGGATTGGACATTAGTATAAGTCCTATTTCGACACGACATTTCAGATTCATCAGAATCTGAGGATGAAACGCACGATGATCTTTTCTGGTCAGAACACATGGGACCATTACATGTGGACGACTTTACAGCAGATTCAGGGCCAACATTTAATTTAGATGAAAATGCAAGGGAGATTTCTTTTTACAGTTTTTTCTCAAAGAAGTATTCTAGTTGTGTAAAATGGTGAGAAATGTAGTCTAATATACATTACAAACACAACAGATATCTTGAGGTATATTTTTTATTATGAATATGTGAATATAAACATTGATTCCTGATGATTATATTTACATGTTGGTGGAAATGAGTGGCACAGACTTTGGTAAGTGATTAAAATATTAGTTTTCATTAAATTACATAGTTTGCATAGGACAAGATTGATAAAGAAAATGTAGACAGCATGTGCACTAACTCAGGAAGCTCTCACTCAGGCAGCCATTATGATGCTCTGGGGTTCAGCCTACAAACAACAGCTAGAAGGCAGGCTGCTTATCAGGCTTAGTAGGCAGGGCAGTAAGTACTTGCAGAAGGTAAAGAGTTCAAGTTTATTTTCATGTAATTGACACTAGATTAACATTATAGCATGCATTTCATTTTACAGTTGAGTTGCATGTTTTGTTTTCAGGTTACATTAGAATTAGAGTATGGTTTGCAGGTTACACTAGAGTTACATTATAGCATCGCTGCAGGTTACGCTAGATTTACATTATAGTGTGTGGGCAAGATAGGGTTCTGTGGTATCATTGTTATCTACATAAATGATCAGCAAAATGAACATAAAGATTATGAATTTTAATGTGTGTTTATTTTCACATATGCTAGGACTTGGAAGACCTGGATGCAGATTTGTTTGGTGGTAGCACTGGTAAAACTCCTAAAAAAGGAAGCTTGAAAGATAAAAGTGGGAAATCCATAACACCACGGCGAACAGGCACACCACGATCTCGCAGCACCACTCCCAATGCTGGTTCCCCACAGCACAGGACAACACCTGTCAACAAAGTCACCTCCCCAACCCACATGCTTACCTCTGTTACAAAGCCCACCTCTCCACCAGGCAGGGAAACTTCAACTAGTCCTACTGGGAAAGGGATGACTCCTGCACAAAAGCCCAATACAGCACCTGCTCGACATACAGGTCAGTTGATTCAAATTGGCTGACTTGTTATTTTAACCCTCAGGAGGTAAATAATGACAAACTTTAATTTAACTTTTAAATATGTTATTACTGGCATTGTAATTTATGTCTGGCCATCATTATGGTTGATTATTTACATCTTGGCTTTGCTACGAACTTTATGTCTTGCCTGGAGACAAATGTTACAGGTGGTAAGACATAGCAATGATAATGTTCATCCATCTGTCAATCTATCTGGTGTCAGCTTTTCAGTTTTTTAAAGGCAGTAATATCTCCTGTTTTCATCAGTAGATCATCATTAGACTTTTCTCACAAATGCATGAGGAGAAAGGATTATCCCTAGAGATCAAGGCT
This sequence comes from Megalonaias nervosa, assembly GCA_016617855.1. Classification (NCBI taxonomy): domain Eukaryota; kingdom Metazoa; phylum Mollusca; class Bivalvia; order Unionida; family Unionidae; genus Megalonaias; species Megalonaias nervosa. Next base: position 72,394 of record JAECUM010009123.1, read on the forward strand.
AAGGAGGTAAAAAATCAGAGTCACAAAAAGCAGTTGTTGAAATTTTACATAATGGTAAATAGTTACAGTGTTTGGATCTGGTGGTACTGTCTTTTACATGACATCAGATAAAGGTGAAGATACTTATCACTGGATATAAATATCACTACTGCTGTGATGTAGAATGGTTCACCAGATTCACTGGTGTACATGGCACATTCTTGGGGATAGTTCAGCTGTCACAGTCAAGGTCACATGTTGAATTGTTTAGTTTTTCATGGCAAATTGTTAAGATCTGTATCATCAGTTTCAGTATATAATATTGTTATTAGATTTGTCACCTGTTAGCTGGAGGAATGGGTGGTTCAAAGGTCAGAGGTCAGTCATGAGTTTCTTAAAGTCATGTTCTACTGGAGCTGTACCAATATTGTCACAGGCAAGATGATTACTGTATGTATCTTTGAACTGCTCAGACTATTACATTTTGCCAATATTGAGGTCTCAATCTGTCTTGATGTAAAATATAGTGTTTGACTTATAAATGGACACAACCTTACAGCATTCTCACTGTTGTGACTCACTCTTAACAGGGAATAGATCTCAGCAAACTTTATTATGAAAAGTTTATGTTTCTCCATAAAATACATTACATGATCGCATTATATTAAGGATAAATTTTTCTGCAGCCACTGAATCAGAAAGATGAAAATATGTCTTTCTGTCTATATATTATATAGACAAAGGGAACTTGCCTTTCTACCTTCTGTGTTATACCTGTATGTACCAGCTTTTACTTTCTTTATCATGCTGTAAAGATGTCCCCATTTAATCCCATACTTAAACTTCAGATCTTCTGTCTTTTATTTTCAGTGGTATAGTAAGTCAAAAATGGTGCATGCAACATTTTATTCATATTTATTGCAATTATCATGCCATTAATTATTGTCATATATGATTTCAATCTGTAAAATTCAAATTCACTGGAGATATTTTCTGGTGCTGAACTTATCAACAATTACAATTCTATACATTTCAATAATGCAGTTTACATCATTTTGAGTATATATACATTTACATACATATACATATATATATATATATATATATATATATATATATATATATATATATATATATATATATATATATATATATATATATATAATGTTCCTCTTCTTCAGGAAATATTAATGACCTAATGTTTTGGAGGATGGATGTGATGAGATGTGCCTAAACACACAATTGTTTGTAGTAGATGGACATGCATCATATCTACACATATATTTGCTCATACTTTGGTACAAAAATACTTGGTCCGTCATTTTGAAAAGATACCTCAAGGGCCACAAAAACAGGCATGCTCCAATACAATATGCATGTCATATCCAAATTATTGAGGATGCTCATACTTTGGTACAAAAATACTTGGTCTGTCATTTTGAAAAGACACCTCAAGGGCCACAAAAACAGGCATGCTCCAATACAATATGCATGTCATATCCAAATTATTGAGGAGTCTGATGGATGACATCAAGATGCCCTATTTCCTGCCCCCTTGGAGGTTCATAATAGTGCCGGAACATACTGTATCTGTGAATGTAGTAGAATCATTGATTAGTCTCATAGGTGAAGACAAGATGGCCCCTCCACTCCCCTTGCAGATACAGGAATGGTGCCAGAACATACTATATTCTTGAATACAGTGGCACAGGCAATCCAATCTGCTTGGCCATAACAACCACACCTCACCAGCCGGATGGACAGTAGAGCATATACTGTTCTAACTGCAGATCAACCAGTCCAAGGATATGACTGATCAACTGGACTGACTGTTCCTGTAAAATTTCCTAGTGAACCGGCATTACTTATGGAGCCTGCTGACCAAGTTAAACTGTACACACTGGACCGGCATTCCATAATGCAATCACTATTGATGGCATATCCAGTGTGCAAAATGATGATGCATGATGATACTTTATCATCACTTCCAATTAATGAAGTTGATCAAATGAAAATGCCAGAACATGCCTATCCAACATGGAACAGATTGAACTTAATTTATGTTAGTGATAGAGGCAATCTATTGGATTTCGCTTCTGTCAGAATGTTCTACTCAACCATTAAATAAATTCTACCTACAAAGTCAAGGCCTTGGTTGGCAACAGTTCATCATTCAGAATCTTGCCACAATTGTTAAAGATTTCAAAAATTATCCAGCATCTCTTGATGCATTTGCCTCCTTGTAATGTAAAGCTTCTTTATGATGAGTCAGTTGCATGCTACTTTCTCACCCCATGGTGTTCTTGTACATAGGTATTTTCTCAGGCTGTACCTTGTCTCGATGTTGACAGAGTGCACAGGCAAATCTTTAATGCCATGTCAAATTTAGTACAAGATAGTTGAGTTGAATTTTTTCTTACTCAACGTCATGCATATGACAATTTTTAAATCTAGCTGACAAGGATGCTAATGATCATTGCTGTGTTTCTGTTCACTCCTTTCCTTTCAGTTCTTCACTTTTGTTAGGGCATCAGATTGAGACGGTGAGAAAGAAAGAGGGACAAGAGTTACCCTTTAACTTTCTGCTTGGTCTCCTATCTCAGCACAAGCCTGTTAGAGAATGTACATGAGAAGAGACAGTAGTCTTCAGAGAATTTGCATTGGCAATTCTTAACAATGACAGGTTTTGTTTCTGGCCAAGCAAATTATAGGCATTTATATGCCTCTATTTTCACAGTCAGGCAGGAAGTGGAGACAGAGGAACAGTTTCTCCTTCCATCAATTGTCGGTGATACATGGTCACCTATTCTGTCTGGCGACCAATCTGAGGCACCGGACTAATCCTTTTTTGCCAGATTTGGACCAGCCATATTAACAAGATGATGAGTGATACAGATCTTATTAGAGGGTCTCTGAACCTCTCCACTTTCTTTATCCAACCTTCATGAAGGAACTCCTAAGTGATCCCATAAAGGGGATGTCTTTACACAAGAAAATCTAGTTTTTTCTGTTGATATAGAGTGGAGTAGATAGTATCAAAACTGCACACACAGGACTTCTACTCCAGAACATTTCTGGTCATGAAGTCTAATGGCAACTAAGACCTGTGATAGAGATGCGATGAGTACCTGATCAGTCTTGAATGTCCGATGCATACTCCCATATACAGAATGGCATTCACTAAGAGTTCAGGACATCCACTACAGAGACAGTGATGTTCCTGCACGACACACTGCAAAAATGTTTGGTAAGTTTGGATTTTGGTTCATGAAATGAACAACTTTACTTACCTCATTGTGTGGTGGATAATTAGTGTAAAGAAGTTGGACCTTTTTCCTTTTTGGTCCATCTAGTTAATGTAACCCTTAACACATATCAACTTAGTTTCTTCCTCCCAAATGCATGGAAATAATCATTCATTCATCAAAGAAGGCATGAATCAAGATATTGTGGTTGGACCTTCAGTAAGACATTAGACCAAGTCATATCCCAGATCAAGACATCATCCACAGAGAAAGCAGCATTCCCAGATGAAATATTACACAAATATTCTGTAAGTATGGTTTTTGGTTAAAGACATGAATGACCTTACTCCACTCATTTGCAGTTCAGGGTGGATAATCAATATATTGAAGTTGTCCATCTAGATATGGAACTCTTAAAAATATTAACTTGGTACCTTTCTATCAAATGCATAAGAAGTATAACTCATGTCAAAGAAACCATCAAACAAGACAATGTTTTGGTAAGGAAGTGTCTTACAGCTCCTCGGCCTATTCAGTGCGAGGATGGACCTGTTACGATGCCAGGTTACTACTGGACCTGTTACGATGCCAGGTTACTACTGGACCTGTTACGATGGTCTCTAGCATGTGGATGCTTCAAGAGAAGGTTCTTCATATCAGTCTCATGGAAATGAAAGCCATTCTCAATGCCTTCCTTATATGGGTGGAACATCATGATGGAGCAGGGTCCTGATAATGTTGGAGAATTTGGTTGTGGTGAGGTATCTTTGCAATCATCAGGCCCTTGTCTTGTAGTAGGGGAATACCTTCATAGGTACGCCATATATCAGGTAATATTCAAGTCCAACACATTCCTAGTGGTTCATTGTGCTGGCTGACTCATTATCAAGGGGTTTCATACAGAGTTGTATGTCCAGGAGCCTTCCATCAGGTCTGTATCTTGTGGGGCTTTATGATGCTTGACATTTCTTTTTAATTTTTCCCAAACCCCGAAAGCATGGGCTATAATGCTATTTTAATCAGTTTGGGAGATAACATGAGCTTACACCCTCCTTTCATCAGTTTTGATTATGAAGATAATTATTAAGAAATCA
>JAECUM010009124.1:0-44343 GCA_016617855.1 Megalonaias nervosa
CTAACAAAAAAAATCACAAGCCTGGACTCAAATTCCACAAGCCTGGACTTAAATTTCCATGTGCCCAAAATTGCCCCTTCTTATTATTTTATTTGTTACAAAACATTGTGATTGCTGCACTTCAAATATGAAAAGATAAAAGCAAAATCATATAATATTGACTTGAGTCGTTATTTGGATCTCAAAACATTTAATATAAAGCAATGCTGTCCTGAGGTCAGCCATTGTCTAATTGATCTAACAATATTCTTCTTACTCTATGGATCAACTGTGTTGATGTTCATTAGCATCTGAAGCGTGTCTTGATTTATAGTTTCTGTTGATACTTTTGTTGTTCATAGGTGCTACTTAATATGTTTAACCAGTGTTTCATTACGCTTGTGTAAGTACGAGCAAGGGAAAGCTGAATTATTTTTCATTAAACTATAAATTGAAAGAGCTTGAACAAAGCAATAGCAATTAAACAAGACCATACAAAATACTTACTCAAATGGTTTTGCCAAAATCATTTTTAGTCAGGCTTTCCTATTTATCTCAACTCCCCCAAAGGCAGTCAATTTTTAATCAATGACTCAGAAGCCAAAATGACCACATTTGATCCCTTTATTACTTATAATACTTCTAAAAACATCCAGCATTTGGTCTAAACTCTCCAGATTACAACAATAAAGTAATCAATTAACAGCTTGTCATGTATACACACTAACCTCTATCACATTATGTGGCCATGCATCATTGCACTGGTTGCAACAATTGCTGGAACAGTTCCAGTACCCAGTAGACTGGTACACTGGTTCTGGCTGCTTTCTGGCTCATCAGTTAAGATGAAATTGACTTTTCTTGGATTCCTGGAACATTTTTTCATCCATTAGAGTTTCAGTCCCTTTATGGAACTCTTATTTTTAAAAACTATGTTTGCAGGATTGCACAAAAACCACAGGAGAAACAAAATTTGCTTGGAATCATTATGTAATGACCTGAATTGATATTTAGGCTACTCAAGCAATCTTTTTTTTTCTTGACATTTTTGAACTTGGGCTCTTTTGGGTGATAACTTCTTAGCTGGATTGTGCAAAAACTGCTGATCTTGAGGAAATGAAGTTTGATTGGCATGTTAGTTTGCATATTTAGATAACGTGGATATATTTTCATGGTGCTAATTTGTCCAATTTTTTTGATAATTTTTTAAAAAATTTATTTAAATTTTGCTTAATTGGGGCTATAATGCAAAAAACTAGTTTTATCTTGGTCTTTTCCCTAAGTCTTGTCCAAGAGACTTGACAACTGCTGATCTTTTATAAATACAATATGTTAACCATGTTGGAAATATATGATGAGCTAAATATTGTAAATAGTGAATTTGTACTATATTTCAGGACGAGGAAGAGATTTCCCATGCAGATTGATGGAGAGCCATGGATGCAGCCTCCCTGTACTGTAAGTCAGCTGTTTTTGTTAGCCCATGGTGATATTTGTAGAATGCTTAATATAATTGGAATTTGTTGAATTACGCCTTCCAGTTTTATTAATTGAATAAAGGAGTATTGCTTTGTTTTTAAATAGACTGAGATAGTCAAATAGTGGGATGGAGACAGTGTTCAAAATTAGCTTTCAGAATCTGGAGGACTTTGAATCAGCAGCTATTTAACAAAAATTGTCAATTCACTGAAAATTTTTAGCTGCCAGGATGGCAAGAGTTTAAAATTCAGGTGGGTGTAGGACAGAACCATTCATTTACCTTAAGTACATTCTTACAAGTTTAATCCATCTAAAAACAGCAGAGACTCTGATCTGCTATCACATAATGTGCTGGCAGATCAGGGTCCATGTTGTTTGTTCGACTGATTAATCCTGACAAACTGCATAGACCTAGATCCAGCAGAACATTAAGTGACAGCAGGTCTGGGTCTGTACTGTTTGCAGTTGGACTTAACTTTTAAGAAAGTATACATTATCTATATGGATTTGCATTCTTTTTCATGGAGTACCAATTTTCATAAATTGCATGGTTTCTCTAAACCATACATATAAAGCACCTGCAATCCAAGAAATGAAAGGACCTCTTGGGACTTCAACATTTTGGATGAAATTCTAATTAGTATGTTTGAGAGACATGGGTGCAGCCATCCATGACTCAAAGTCCATCAATCCACATATTTGTGTACCTACAGAAAATGATGCACATGACAATAAATGAATTCTCAGAACGAATTGATTTGTCCAAATTCTAAGTGACCATTTAAAAAAAAATTATTTTTAATATGTAATGTGACAGTTATTTACTTATTATGATTTCAGATTTCTGTGACACACAAGAATCAGGTTTCCATGTTGGTCGCACCACCATCTAACAAGAAATCCTCTTTTTTTAAAATCTTTAAAAAATAACAGTAAGTACTTTGTTTGCTTTGACAATATATAGTGTACACAAAACAGTTCTCATTTACCTTTTCAGTTTATTTTTCACAATCCTTACCAAGAACATTAATCGCAACACTCAGTTTGAAGCAGTTTCCAGAATGTTAGGACTTAGAGCACTGATTAATTTTGCATGATCTTTGATCATTAAAAGTTATCTAAAATTATGTTTTTCACAGTGATGTTAAGTGAGACTGTTGCCTTCATAAATTAGTGGCAGAATCTGGTGTCATATCTAAAATGGACTTGATTGATATTTTCAACACTGTTTTGATGCTGTGTACATTAATTGGATAAGTCAGAATGTCTGGTATGTAGAATAAAAAGTAAATAAAGAAACTTTGAATTGTACTGTTCTGTGCCATTATGTGATACTATCTTTCTTTTTTCATTCAAAAGCAAACAGCATCAACTCAGGTCTGTCAGTGTGTTATACACTGGTAGATATGTTTCTACACTATCCATTTTACACTGGTAGATCTTCTGCACTGTCCATTATGCAGAGGTAAAGCTGGATCTACACTGTCCATTATATACTAATATATCTAGATCTACAGCCAATTATACACTGGTAGATCTGCTTCTACACTGTCCATTGTACACTGATAGGTCTGCTTTTGCACTGTCCAATGTACACTGGTAGATCTGGTTATGCACTGTCTGTTATACACTGGTAGATCTGGTTCTGCACTGTCGATTATTCACTGGTAGATCTGGTTCTACACTGTCCATTATACACTGGTAGATCTGGTTCTACACTGTCCATTATACACTGGTAGACCTGGTGCTACAGTCCTTTATACACTGGTAGATCTGGTTCTGCACTGTCCTTTATACACTGGTAGATCTGGTTCTGCACTGTCCATTATACACTGGTAGATCTGGTTCTACACCGTCCATTATACACTGGTAGATTTGGTTCTACACTGTCCATTATACACTGGTAGATCTGGTTCTGTACTGTCCATTATACACTGGTAAATCTGGTTCTGCACTGTCCATTATACACTTGTACATCTGGTTCTGCACTGTCCATTATACACTGGTAGATCTGGTTCTACACTGTCCATTATACACTGGTAGATTTCAATGTACACAGTCCATCATATACTGATTTATCTAGATCAACACAGCCCATGATATATTGGTAGGTCAGGGTTTACACTGTTGATTATACACTGGTAGTTCTGGGTCTCTACTGTTTATTATATATTGGTAGATCTCAGTATAAACTATTCATTGGGGCCATGGGTGACCAGTTGATCTAAGGCACCCACCTTTACAAATTGCTGACAACTCACCTCTGTCTGTGTGGGTTTCAGTCTTGGCTGGGCCACTGTGGGTATGTGAGAAAGCTTGCCAGTAGCTTCCTATGTGTCAGTGGTTCTTTCCAGGGTTTTCCCCAGATTCTTCTCGACTAAATATACTGGCTCCCATATCATGTGCTGAAAAAAAGGCATTAAATCCATCAACCTACAAGCTACAAACTGTTCATTATACTCTGTTAGAGCTGGGGCTATTGTCCATCCATTATACAGTGGTAGATCTAGGACTGTGTTATCCATTATGCACTGGTAAATGTGGGAACAAACTGTCCGTTACACACTAGCTGATCTTGGTGTAGTGTCTGTTCATTATACAGTGTAGATCTGGATTTACAGAGTCCCTTATTCACTGGAAGATCTGGGTGTACACTCTCAATAATACACTGATAGAGCTAGATCTAAGCTGTCCATTCTTTTGTGATCTTCAAGTAAATAGTGCAGACCTAGCTTGGAGTCCATAAAACTCCTTAGCTGGAGATTTGATTTTAGCCAATCATAAATGACCTTTCTTTTGAAAGCTTGATTGGCTGATAGTGGAAACTCATTCTTAGACAAAGGGTTTTTTTAATGTACACTATGCAAGGTCTGATGGTGTACTATGTTACAGGCCATTTGCAGTAGTGTCATTGGAAATATACTTCCAAAATTTAAATTTACCATCGCACATAAATATATCTTGGATTTTGCCTGATTAAGCACAGATTGTAGTTGTTTGGCTTGATTTAGTTGGACTTCCTTTGGTTAAGACATGTTATCTGTGTCCATAAAGTTTTGTCATTGATTTGATATGGATTACACGTCAGTGTACATTAGATAAGAAATGTAGGAAATGGAGTGTTGAACTGTATATGCCACACTTTCTTACATCAAGTTGCATATTGCATTACTAGTATTAAACAAGTTTCATAAATTTAGCATCTAATTTAGTGTAGAATAAACACGGGTTTCATTTATATTTATCACACACTATTAGGACTTTGTATTATTACCTGGTGTAGCTCAGTATTATGCCATAGCATGATTATGATATTTACATTTATTTTATGGCACTAATAAAAATGCTTTGCGATAGTATGCAGTGCCTCTTCTTTAATAAAGTGTGTTTTCTTCTCATCATCCATACATGATGGGTAAGCACAGAAACCCAGTAATGTGATTTAATTGCCTATAATTTTAGATTTTACTTCTCTTTTACTATGCATTAGGAAGGGGGTGTTTTGATATCATCCATCTGTTCATCTGTCTCTGTCACAACATCAACTAACCTGCTGGGAGGAGATTTGCCAATTCTGGTACATAAGATTCCCATGTGATGACCATCTTCAAGAGGGGTAGGATTTTTGTTCCTCAGAAAGGCTCAGAGGTCAAATATATAAAAATTGCAATTAGAGTGATATTTTTTAATATTTTTAACTCGCCAGGTAATGCAGTGTGTCCTCAGTCATGCTTCGTCTGTCAATCAACAGGTGCTTGTTACCACTCTGGAAGCCATATTTCCAGTCTGATTTCAATCACTCTTCAAATATTTGTTTATATCAAAATCTCTGACAAGCTCGATGATGAGTGAGATCCATATATATTAATGAAATGATCGCGCATGTGATAGGCTGACCACTCTGGAGGCCATGTTTCTGCTCAAATGTTGACTACACTTGGAATATTTCTTACATCATTCAGATCTTGATATGATCCACAGAAAATGATGTGATCTTGTATCAGAATGGCTGAGCTTGTTGTCAGTCTGGAAGCCATAGTTTTAATCTGATTTTGATCAAACTTCGGATGTAAACTTGTAAGATCAAGAACTTGTACTATTTCAGTAATGCACAGGATCTACACATATTAAAGAGGTGATCTTGCATGTTACAGTAAAACCTGTCTTGAGAGACCACTGCAATGAGAAACCACCTGTCTTGAGAGACCAGGTTCTCCATGTACAGATTTATTGATTATATAGTGTTATGACCTGTTAGGAGAGATCACCTGTCATGAGAGTCCATTATGTTTTGGAAGAAGGGGTGGTTCTTCAAGACAGGTTCCACTGTACTGTTTTACCACTCTGGAGGCAATATTTCTGATCCAGCTTAGATCAAGCTTGAATTATATACTTGTATCAGTAAGATGTCAGACGAGTTAAATTATGAGAGTTATCTATTCATACTTATGTGGTTTTGGTGAGGTCTGATTGACTGAGTTGGTTACTACTATGTTGGCCACATTTCTAATCAGATTTGGAACATATGTATGTACCATTAGGATCTTGGACATTTTTAATAATTATCAATGAGGTGATCTTGCATCTGTTTGGCTGAGTTTGTTACGAATCTAGGTGCCATATTTCTGGCCCAGTTTTGATCAAACTTGAATGTAGGCTTATATCATGTGTTAGATATTGAGCAACATCGATGAATATTAATTAAGTAATTTTGCATCTGATTGGTAGAACTTGTTTTCACTCTGGAGGCCACATTTCTGATCTGATTTTTATCAGACTTGAAATATATGCTTTTATTATCAAGATTCCTGACTAGTTTGATAATGAGTGAGATCCATGCAAATAAATGAGGCATTGTTGCATCTGAGGTACTGATTTTGTTTCCACTCTGAAAGCCATATTTCTGTTCCAGTATTGATCAAACTTGAAATATATACTTATATCCTCAGCATCATGGATGTCACAGTGGACAGTATCAACACATTAAGGCAGTGATTTTGTATTTGATTACTGGGCTTGTTACCAATCCGGAAGCTGTATTTTTTTTATCTGATTTTGATCATACTTCAAATACAGGCTTAGACAGTCAAGGTCTCGGATGAGTTCCATGCATTTTAATGATGTGATCTTGCATCTGATTGGCTGAACTTGTTGTCACTGGATGAGTTTGATTATTAGCAAGATTTTCACAAAATGAGCTAATTTTGCCTCACTGGCTATGCTTGTTACCATTCCGGAGACAATTTCAATCTGATTTTGCTGAACCTTAAGCTTGTATTATTATAGTCATGGACAGGTTTTGTAATAAGTGATCCCTGTGCATAATTTTGAGATGCCTTGCATTTGATTGCTTGAGTTTGGTACGTGTCTAAATCTAGAGACTATATTTGTCATCAAATGTTTGTAAAAATGCAGTAAATGGGTTTTTATCATCAGGCTCTTGAATGGCTTTAAATATGAGCTGGGTTGTGTGTGTGTGGGGTGCAAGCTTTGGATTTTTAACATAGCAGGCCGATCAGGGTATGTGTTGTTCTGCTGGTTACTCCTAGCGAACTGCACAGACACAGATCTGTCAACGCATTATGCAATGGCAGATCTGGGTCTGTGCAGTTAGACTTATAAGATGGTATATATGGTAGATAAAATCATCTTGCTGTCAAGTTTGGGAGATAGTTTACATATGTTGTTTTCTTACAGTATTACATAAGTCTGCTTAGTGAAAAACAGTCAACTGTTATATACATGTAAGTCAGGTGAGCAATATCAGGCCCAGTTGGAACTCTTGTTTTTGCCATATGTTAAGGAGGAGGATACCCAGCATATCTAATGGATTTTGCATTATGATTCCTGGTTTAAAGGGATCCTGGATGGGACACGTGTATTAAAAAGCATGGAGATTTGCCATGGCAGGTCATGAAAGTTACTGTTGTTGTGAATTGTGAATCTTTTATGGTGTAATTCTAGAAGATAACAAAAAGTTGCTATACACATCCTAGAAGATAACAAAGAGTTGCTGTACACATCCTAGAAGATAACAAAGAGTTGCTGTACACATCCTAGAAGATAACAAAGAGTTGCTGTACACATCCTAGAAGATAACAAATACACATTCCAAAAATTGCGAAAATAGTCAAAACTGAAGAAAAAGAGCAATTTTATTTCTGTAGATAGAAGAACGATAGACATATACAGTAATTATTTGAATGTAGATTTTAAGATTCAATAATTCTTTAATAAAAGAAGTTCTAATTATCATTCTTGTCTCTTTTTCAGATTTAAGGTGACAACTTATTGCTCAGTTTTGCCCTTGTTTATGTCCCTTACAGCCATCTGTTCAGTTCATGTAAATGTTTTCTTATTGCCGGCCAATCAGATTCAGGGAAATAATTCATTACACGTCACATGACAGCTTCTGGCAAGCTGGTTATGACTTTCTGACTTGTGACCATGTGACTCTTCATGTAGACTTCCACTTGTTAAATTCAGTGAACACACTCATAGCTGTAGAGGTTTTTTTTAATGTGTAATACCTTTTTATAAATTGTAAGATGTATATTATCTTCATATAATAGTGCTTTTTGTATCATATTACCTTTTGTGTCGTGCTTTTTGTATCATATTACCTTTTGTGTCGTGCTATTTGTATCATATTACCTTTTGTGTCGTGCTTTTTGTGGTCCAAATACTCAGTCTGATGCCTTATGTGTGGAAAAAATGCATACTTTTTAAGATTTTTCTTTTTAATATTCTGCCATAAATTTTATTATTGCTTAAAATGATTAAGAAAATAACATGTGGTTTCATTGCATATTTATGTGCTTTCTCCAGTCTTATCTCTTCAAAAAATTATAAAGATTTCTTTCATGTAAACTGCATGTATGTTTTGGATAGGACTGAAAGGCTGTGTACATGTCATTATTATGTTGTACTAAATATATTTTGTCATTGAATTACACTGGGTAGTTGAGGCAAGCTCAGAAAGTGTACTTGTCAGGTCTTGAGAATTTCCATTTCCTGTTGCCCAGGGCAAGTTATTTTACACATGGGCAAACAGATAACCTATCAAGAAAGATGAAGTCTGATACTATACGTAACATGCTTAGGTATCAAAATTGACATTTCAAATTGGCAAATAAAATTGTGAAACTCGGTCGCCCATGTACAAATTAACTTTCAAAAAGAATTCTGAGGCCTGTTAGTGTTGTAAAAAATAGTCTTTTTCTTTCAGTAGTCGGAGTTTAGCTTGAATCAATGTAAAGTTTACTGTTTGTTCTGCAAAATGAATTAAGCTGTACTTTATGCTGACTGTGTAGACACAATGAGAGATCCAAGAGGTCAGATATATTTATATTTTAATTCATTTTTTAAAAATCCTGATTTTCAGTTACTTTTTATCTGAAAATATTTAAGAAAAACCACAAAAATTATACTTTTATATGCTGAGAAAAATGTTTTCTTCTGGCAGTTTTTGTATTTTTTAAGAACATAGTAATGGAATTTTACATACTTTGATTAGTGCAAACAAAAATTTAAATCCGCATTAGAATTGTTTATTAGGATATTATGTATTATTCTTTGCATAAAGATTGTATATGTGAAATATTGAGTTGTGAATTGTCGAGTCTATCAGACAGCACTTGCTTTTTCAAGACACAATAAATTGATTTGCTTGAGTCAGTGAGTAATAAAACATTAATATTTCCAACCTTAATAAAAGGAAAGTGTATATTTTGGCAAGTTATGGATAGCATGGGCGGGGGGAGTGTAAAATGGGAACATTGTGTTTAATTTCTTCTTTATGTTCAATACCTACAATTGAATTATGACATGTACATAATGATACTTGTTTCTATATATATTTTGTTGCAGAAATTTTGACATTTACAAAGATATCTACAAAATATTGTCTTAACACCTTTAATATTAGTTTTCCACCTTGTTTTGTATAAACCTGTATTATTACCTATAAATGTAATGTTGTAAATGTAATACTGATAATTGCTGATTTTCTTTTCAGTATGTAAATATAGTTTTCCTTTCTGAAATAATTATTAAAGTCATTTTTACATATATCAAATGTCATTTGCATATCTGAATACATTTCAGAATATATTTAATATTCTTAAGGCAATATGATATTGGTCCCAATTTCTCTTCCTTCCCTGTTATGTTTTACATATTTATTTTGTGGGAAATCCATTTATATATACTAACTTTTGTACTTGTTATATTTTGTAAGTTAAAAAATGTGTTCTGTGTTGCCCTGCATATAAAGAGAAGCATTGTTGTACTGATGCTACTGTAGGGCATGCTATTTAATTAGAATATGCTATAATTAAGTATAATTACTAATCTATTCTCACTATTCAGATAATTCTATGTATGCTTTTTGTGTTTTCTCTAAGTATTTAGAATCCAAACAAAGAGATTTTTCTAGCTTATTTGCTTTGCTCATTAACCCCACATGCCTCATTTATGCATCATGAGGTTGTACCCTACTTGCAGGCTCTGTAATGTTAACATCATTTACTGTATACTAAAGGGGGTGGTATTAAATAAAAGGAGAATGATCTAGTTCTGTAATGATAATATGTATTGTAGATTTTCTACTCATGTTAAAAAAATACAGTGAAAAAATAGTAATTTTTTAGACCGATTTTTTTTCCCTCAAAAATTGCTATTGTCTATACCAGAGTTTGTGTCCAGAATTTAGATTTTTTTGGCCTTAGATCAAATCACTTTGGTCCAGACTAAACACTAAGGTCCAGACAGAACGCTAATGTCCAGACTAAATACTAAAGTCCAGACTAAACACTAAGGTCCAGACTAAACACTAAGGTCCAGACAGAACGCTAAGATCCAGACAGAACGCTAAGGTCCAGACTAAACACTAAGGTCCAGACAGAATGCTAAGGTCCAGACTAAACACTAAGGTCCAGACAGAACGCTAAGGTCCAGACTAATGTCCAGACTAAACACTAAGGTCCAGACAGAACACTAAGGTCCAGACTGAACACTAAGGTCCAGACTAAACACTAAGGTCCAGACAGAACGCTAAGGTCCAGACTAAACACTAAGGTCCAGACTGAACACAGACAGATTACCCTTTGCGGAAGGTAGGATGAGATTTAGATTTGGAGTAAAAAGAGGACAGGACATGAAAATCATGGATCCAATACACAAAATAAAATGAAAGTCCAATTTTTACACTTCTGCATATACATAGCGGAAATAGCCAACTGAAAACGTCTTTTACACACCTAAGCATCTGGCTAAACAAAATTCTCTCAGAAAAAGATGTGTTTGGATGCATTCTGAAATAACCCCCAAAATGCATTTCTTATCCCTATGTCAGGCAAAAATTAAAAGAAACTCCAGAAGTCAATGAGTTAATCCACATCACAGCTTATTATTTACTACTATGATTACTTTTTGTTAAAGGTAGCAAAATAAATTACTGAATTCTCATACCAGATAAATCTCCAGCATTTGCTAAAGTCTTGCTCATTTTCAGCCAATCTTCCAATGAGGAGAAAGACAATTTGCTGAGATCTTGCTCATTTTCAGCCAATATTCCATGAGGTAAAAAACAGTTTGCTGAAGTCTTGCTCATTTTCATCCAATCTTCCAATGAGGAGAAAGACAATTTGCTGATGTCTTCCTCATTTTCATCCTGTCTTCCTTGAAAGTAGACAAGATTTCCAGCATTTCAGAAAAAGAAACAAAGCGTTTATGTCGTCAGAAATCTCGTGTTAAAAATATACTTGTTATTTAACTTCTGGAATACAAATATAAAGTGAGATTTTTTCCAGAGTTACCTCCAAACAACCTCTTTCTTTCTGATTTGATAAAAAAGTTGGGTTGAGGATTTCTTGAACACTATTTTTGTCAATTCAGCATAATAAAGGTTGTTTAATTGGTATATATTTTGTGAAAATAATGATTAAATGAGACAATTTTGAATGAAATTTTATCTAGGGAATTTTTTTTATCATTCTTTAAATTCAATCTGCAGAATATTGCTTCTGGATTTGTAAAGGAATTTTGCTTCAGTTAGTGCAAAAATAAATGGGTCATGATGACCTACCTCCGTTCTTACATTAATAAGGACCTACATTCAATCCATGAACAAATTTGTGTAGATAAGTATAGTACGTCTTCATTATAATAGTATCCATGGGTGCCATGGTAGTGATATGCATTATAAATATGCATTATAAATAAGGGAACCTTATACAAAGGTTGGTCAAAACAAGGTTGTGTCTTGCTAATGCATTAAAGACTATTGTTTATGCGCATCCTGATGCATGACCAGCGAGCTGCAAAGATTTTATTTTTTATTTCAAAGCCTATATTGTTTGTTCTTTTCTCCAAAATTTGTCTTCCCAGTTGTAGATACCCCGTGGTCTCGGCATTGCAGAGTATGCCCAATGTGATCTCCTACAAAGCAACTAATGCAGGAAGGAACCATGGTGATTCAGTGGTTATAATGCCTGACTTGTGACCAAAAGGCTGCAGGTTGGAATCCTGCCATCGGACCAGTCTGGGTCAGCTACTGTTGTGTGTCCTTTACTCCAACTGCCTTGGCACGAAATATCTATTTTTGTTGCTGTGCCATAAAACAAGCCAAACCAAACCCAATTGTAGGTATATTTGTCCTTTTTCTAATTATCAATTCATGGCATACAGAAACCAAACAAGATTCATTTTACTCTTCACCAAGATTCTTATCCTTAAAAAACATGTAATTAAATAACGCTTTCATAACAGAATTATGTCATCAACAAATGTCAGACTTTTTTATGTGCCTGCAACAGGCAGAGAATATTATGTTTTGATGTTGTTTCACTGTCCTTCTGTTTCCTGTTTCATTTCTGATCATTACCTTGAGCTGTCCACCATCTACAGTTATGAAACTTTGTGGATGGCTTCCGTGTGGGGTAAGAAAGAATCCTGTCAGTTTTGGGGTCTAAATGATCATGATCACAAACTGAAAAAAAGAAAATAAATAAAGAAACCTAGATTCATGGGTCTAACAGTCACAGTCATGGGGAGTCCAATAAGACAAGAATGTTTTTTGCACAAGTTCAAGACTACAAATCTTGACCAAAGGTCAAGGTCATTGAGACCCACAGATCATCAGTCTTTTGTCAGTTGTGTCTTACTGGTGCCAGCATAGAGGACTATCAAACATGGGGTGGGTGTATAATGCATTATTTATGTTTCTTTCTTCAAATTAATTGTATAATGTTTCTTTCATCTAATTAAATTTTTAACTGCTCAGTTATCACTTTGTAATATGAATTATGTTAAATGAAGATTTTGTCCTCTTAAAATAGACTCCATGTTGCTACTGAGCATGAGAGAGTGAGAGAAAAAGAGAGAGAGGGGGGGTATCGACATTTGCACATACATGTTTTGAAAGTGGTCAGTGTAAGTTTATACATTACGTGGAGTATATAATACCTTTTTCATATCATTGAGAACTTTTATTTCAACACACATTTCTAGTGAAATTGGTAGATGTTGCCAGATTTTTGCCCATTCCACATGGTTGTGCAAATTAATGTAAACATTTTAAAAAATGAATCATTGTGTACAAATTATGTATTTTACAGGCAAAAAGTACATTTGAGAGGCATGGCATGCTACTGTGTAAATGGAATGTAAAACCAAAAAGTCATTTCACTTACTTTCTTTGCAAAGTAGGTGAGAAAAGCTTAGATTCTTTTATATTTGGTGGGATGGGGAGCTTCAGTGTATTTAATTACAGCTTAGTAATTAGGGATTGCACACATAAGCCAGGTGATTCCGAGTAATAATGGATTTCTCACATAAGCCTGGTGATACCAAGTAATAATTAATATCTCACACAAGCCTGGTGATTCCGAGTAATAATGGATTTCTCACATAAGCCTGGTGATACCAAGTAATAATTGATATCTCAAATAAGCCTGGTGATGCCGAGTAATAATGGATTTCTCACATAGGCCTGGTGATGCCGAGTAATAAGTGATTTCTCACATAAGCCTGGTGATACCAAGTAATAATGGATATCTCACATAAGCCTGGTGATGCCAAGTAATAATGGATTTCTCACATAGGCCTGATGGTGCCGAGTAATAAGTGATTTCTCACATAAGCCAGGTGATACTGAATAATAAACGATTTCTCACATAAGCTTGGTGATATAGAGTAATTACGGATTTCTCACATAAGCCTAGTGATACTGAATAATAAATGATTTCTCACATAAGCCTGGCAATACTGAGTAATTATGGATTTCTCACATAAGCCTAGTGATACTGAGTAATATGTGATTTTTCACGTCAACCTGGTGATACTGAATAATAATCGATTTGTCACAGAAGTCTGGTAATAACAAATAATAAGAGATTTCTCACATAAGCCTGGTGATACTGAGTAATATGGGATTTCTGAGTAAAAAATTAACAAAAACCTTGAATCTAGTGCTGATGAACTTAATTGTTTTGTTGCTATAACAAGATTCATGATCGCTAAAAAGAGATTAGTGTAGTTTAGAAAAAAACTGTTGGTATGAAAATAAAATGATCTCGAGGACTGAATAGAGCAATCAGAAATATGTACCATTTCCAAACTGACCTAACTGTGATGTAAGCCTAAAAATATAAATTCACAATAAAAGAACAACTTAAGTATCTTGCTAATTTTAGAAAATATTATTCCTTGCATCATTTGCTTTTAGAGTTTTTCTTTTTCAAACTGTGTATGATTCATTTACAATTTTAACTAAATGTTAGAGTCGGCTGTAAACTCCATCTTTTGGAGATTTGGTGGGGGGATTAATTGTTTAGTGACCACACGAGACTCATAATGTTTACATGTTCCTGCTTCACGTTGTAAAATACTAATGATGTTTAATGTTTGTTTGCAAGAGAACATAATTGCTGCCCGCAAATGAAAGGCATTTAATATATTCATCTGTGGCATTAGCCTATTAATTATCTCGTTATAGGAAGGTTTTGGGAAAAATTCCAGTTGTAGGTTTTGAAATGTTTTTCGTTTTGTCCCTCAGCAAGTCATTAATGGTGCCTCAGTATCGAGAAAAGGAAATGGGTGAAATACAAGCTAGTTTACAACTCAAAAGCAAAGTTTTATGACAGTTGCAATTGTAGATCCGAATAGAGTGAATTCCCCTTGAAGCAGAACAGTAGAACATTCAGTGCTGTGAAATCACGTTATAATTGGTCCTTATTAGCCAAGAAATAAAACCTAAGTAGCAGTGATTAAAGAGAATTTTATTAATTTAACTGGATCCATAACCGTGCCAACATTATAAGACGAGTTGTGGTATACTGAGGTGGGTTTATAATGAGAGACCACTATACATTTGCAACTTGAATAAAGTCTTTAAATCTTTGCATGAATTTTTGTTATCAGAGTATGCACAAGAAATTAAAAATTGTAGAAAATAGTCTTTGTATCAAAATAGCTGGTTTTGTAATGATGTACTTACACTATGCATGAACACTTCAAACAATCTTGCCAAGCAAAATGCTCAAAATGTATGTATGACTTTATCAATCTTTTCAAATAGTTAGAAAATCTGAGAGGATCATACCTTGAAGGGATGGTTTTTATAAGATGTTACTTTATTCAGGTATTTTTCAGCGTGTGTAGGTTTTTCTTTTTTAAATTTTAAGTTTATTTACTGAGTAGAAATTTCAATAGCAGCGCCATACTAGCATGTTTTAAATTTCATGAGAATGATATAGAGGATTGTTAACAGTAGTAGTTTGTTGGGGGTTTTTTAAAACCAAAATGCATCAAAAGTGATAACATACATAAGGTTAATAATGCACAATTTAGAAGAAATCTATTCCAAAGGATTTCATATAGAACTTAAAATATTTTCATTTTACTTTATTTGCCGTAAAATTTCTTGATTCAAACATTTATGGCAAAATACTACACCGATTACTCGGTGCTTTGTTGTTTAAACTGCCCAACAACGTGTCTTTGTTTTCCTTGCTCTTGCTTGTTCCAAAATTGAAGGACAAGTTGTATATATGATAAATAAAGAAATGCAAGTACTAACATAGCATTAACAACCTCCTATAAGGCAAAGCATGCAAATTTTGTACTATTTTCGGCTGTTTTGCTTTAATAGCATTGTTAGTAGCCTTGAATATTTGAAGATTAAAGTGTGTTGTTCCTATAATATTTCTTAATCCCACGGGGCTAGTTGCGAACGTGATAGATCTGGATCTACTGCCATATACTTTGCTTCCAGATTGGAATCGGCGCTTAATTTTGTGAAGCAGATTTTTAATGCCTCCGCCAACACCCATAAATAACTGTGTCATTGATATAGTACGTTTAGTACTTTGATCAATGGTTTATGTGCTTAGTTTTGAATTGATATACATTCAGTCATGTTGCTTGGTAAATTACTACCTTTTTCCTGTCTCTTATAGAACTGTGCTTTTTGTAGGGGAATTCCCCATCTTCAAGACAACCCCCCCCCCCAAGACAACATTGTATTCAAAACCTTATCCATTTCTTTCACAATAAACTCTTGAATGTTAGTTGTGCAATTGACAAGCCTGTACACTTTATTCTTAAGTACATTATAAGAAATTTTTTTATATCTGGATAACCGATTGAAAGGATTCTCTCAAGGATACTGGAAAAATAGCATAATAGATTCTCAACATAGTGGGTTAAAAATCTAAGGGCCTAACTATTCGCACGGCAGCTGTGTACCGTTGTTAGAAAGACATAGCACGGCAGCTGTGAACCACTGTTAGAAAAACATCGGATGGCCGCCAGAAGAGATGCACAGTTTTTTATTTTAAGTCGGAGTTGCGTTGCATTATAAGAAACATTAGCTCGCAAAAGTTATTTTACCGACTAGACAGCTATTTTACCGACTATTCACAAGGCTGCCATATAAGTGATATATCTTATGTAGCTATAAAAGTGTATGTTATCATTTCAAATGAATTTCACACATCATCTAATATTTGCAAATGTCTCTCCAGTCCACACTAAGTTTCTGTTTTTCCAGACTTTATACAGAACAGCCGGTCACATGACCGGTTTTAACGTACGCCTGAAAGCCCCCAATATCTTCAAGTAATCACAATATGTTCATGTAGCCGCTGTCGCCCACGTCGCTTCGACAGTGGGTTGCCCACTGCGCCAAAGTCGCTAAATAAGCGCTATCGGGCGATTTGCTATGCAATTTTGGATATTATTCCTACGCCGACCAAACACTGAGGTCACGTATGTATGTTAAGAGCAATAAATTAGTTCTAAATATGCGGCCCCGTTACTTCTTTAATTTTCATGACGTACTGAAGTCATCTAATAATCTCTTGGAATTTTAAACTAAGCACAATTCTTTCAGAAAGTGTGCTGAAATGTGTTTTTGCAAAGCGTAAAATTACCGATGTTATTTTAGCACTACCTTTGTCAAAATTTTCATTTTCGGAGGTAAGTAAATCTTCCTTGTAGTTCGCAGTATCATATTGCCTAAACAGAAGCGACTGGTTTTCACAAGAAAAAAAAAAAAATACCAAAAAAACCAAACGGAAATTGTTAAGTTTCTGGGTAGCCAAACCAAGACTAGGGGAGGGAGATGAAGTGAAACGAAAACGGCGCTGAAAATGATCGTCAGTGTAAATTAAATTATTAAACTAATAAAGAAAACAACTCATGGCTGTTCTCACCGTCACTGTACAGAAAAGAAAAATGTATATATGTCAGGAAAAATGCTGTAATAGTTTTGATGTTATACAAGCCTAGTGTCCTTTTTATATTATCCTTTTTATATTATATGCATTATGACGTCATAATCTCGTTGCTGTCAGCACATTCTAAAGGGCTGCGATGAAAACGTATCTGCTTGATGTATACAAACCGCAAAAAGGACGTAGTTTTTGCCTCCAAATTCTATATGCAGATACAGTCTCGACAAATGACGTGTAATCAGAATCTCGGATTCAAGATCTTTCGCAATATTTACGACGCATCTTGAAGCATTCATTACATTGCCAGTAGTCTTTCTTGTATTAAGTTCATGATTGCCGTGCGAATGCATTCATGGATTGGGGGGGGGGGGCCTTAATGGCCGAGTGGTCTAAAGCGCTCACCGTTACGGATCATTGCCATCTCACCTCTGTCTCCGTGGGTTCGAGTCTCGGGCTCGGGCAACGTGGGTATGTGAGAAAGCTTGCCGGTAGCTTCTCGTGAGTCGGTGGTTCTTTCAGGCGTTTTCCCGGGTTCTTCCTCTACGATTTATACTGGCCGCCATGTATAGCCTATCTTGTGCTGAAAAATGGCGTTACACCCTTTAACAACAACAACAGTATTCATCGGTCGCAGTGTTAACAGTCTTTGCCGTATTAAGTGCGAATGGTCTTTATGGAAGTTAGTACACGGCTGTTTTACGAATAGCCACGTCCAAAGACTATCTCACTCAAAATGAATTAACAAGAGTTATTACTGTACAAAGAAAAGAAAAGGGGAAAAAAGGTAGACAGGACATAAAAAGCTACTCTCGAACAATATATCGGGAGACCAAGGGCATAGAGCGTTGTTTTTTTGGGGGGGTGGGGGGTTGCCCCTGGGAGTATTCCATCTCCAGCCCCATACATACTTAATTCCAGGGTCATAAGGAATATTGGTAGAAAGGCAGCTGTTGAGCAGAGTTCCAACACCGAACAGCTCGTGTGTGTCCCCATATGTATTCTTACCCCCATTCGATGATGGAAATGTCAAAGATGTGACTTATTCTTTGGTGTTGGAAGGAACGGCTTATTTATGGGACATAGAGATTTGTGTGTTTAGAGATGAAGAATTCATTGATCAAACACAATAATCCAAAATAGACTTTTGTGATCAGATTCACATTCATACTGTTTGTTACGTTATTAAGGAGTAGTTTTGATTTTATTTTATGCATGCAGTATCTTTAGAAAAAGAAACAATGTTGTACGAAGGGATTGTGAATGATAAATATATAAAGTGTTTGGTAAATTATTTATGACTGTAGTAAGAAGGGACCGTAAACGATCAATTCTATAGTGTTATTCCAGAAAAGATCTCGATTCAGTATCGTATATTTCCCCCCCGGAAATTGCTGTCCATTTTTCACGGTGTTCCTTAAAACTTTGTGAATGTAATGTATAATTTTTTTTATAAAAAAAAACAAAAAAAAACAATACATTCATCACCTCATCTTACATTCAGTTACAAAATCGTTTTTTTCTTAATAATTTTCTTGTTATTAATTAAAGAGTTTCTGTATTTTCACATTGTTCCAAATTCTTTCTCCCTTGTCTTGAAACGGTCGGAAACACGAACGGCCCATTTATTAGATTATTTTTTGGGTGGACACAGTCTCAATATTTTCTCAATCGGAGAACGTCTTACTTTTCTATTAGCTGAGCTGACCATCACGCCAGATGAGCTTACGATACGATCTTTCGACAGTTCGTACGTTTAGTTATTATTTACAACTTTTAAAAAATGCTCAGCAGAATTTGACAAAATTTGACAAAACGTATGGCAAGAAGGTCTGTCAACTTTTTGCAAATGTTGCCAAGACGCAATCAAATACGTTTACCGCTACTACATATAAAAAAATGAAATATCGAAGCAATTTCTCTCACACACACAAAAAACCCACAATTGAATTGGATCAGTTTTGCTGTTACTAAAAACAGTAAACCTTTTAACTACTTTTCAAAAACCGTTTATCAAAAAGTTGCCAAAAGTGACAGAAAGCAACCTGGTAAATCTTTCTAATTTGTTCAGATGATGACAATTAGCACCAAAGTATTGCTGCCGTTACTAAAAGCAGAGAAAGAAAAAAACTTTAAAGGGGTTTTCTCATAAACCACAACAGAATGTGATAAAGTACGACGTACAGCATCCTCGCTTCAAGGTCTTATAAATTTGAGGGAGCCGCGGTACCTAAGTCGCAAGAGAGTTAATCCCGCATTTCATGGGTCGCGAGTTGGATACCAGCCCGGGTCAGGAGCCAAAGTATGTCCTTACGAAAGGCAATTTCCTCGGCGTAATACAACTATTAATATGTTAAAGCTAAAACAATACATCTTTTAATTTGATCAAATAATGCCCATCCACCATCAAATATGTCCACTTTACTAAAAACAGGAAAACCTTACAATGGCTTTTTAAAACTAGCACAACAGAATTTTACCTAATTTAAGAGAAAGCGTCATGGCGTGAAGGCCTTTTAAATTGTATACCGATCTACCGTCAAATGTGACCGCCGTTATTAACATAAACAACGTTTGAACGGCAGCTTTTCCCAAACTTCTTAAATTTTATTTTTCAAACTTGATAGAAAGCGTCCTGTACATACCGGTTTGCCTGTTAAAACGATGTTAGTCACCCATGATAAGGACTATTTAAAAACAGTTTTTGGTGTTACATCCGGATCTCCCCCATGCACAACAAATTTCAAAACAGACTCTTTGGAAGAACAAAATATCTATTTTAGAATACGGGTTGCATAAATTTCAATAAAAAGTTTAGATCAATTAGTTTCGCTAATACACCTTTGGGATTAGACTGAACAATCTAAACCTAAATCTGAAGAAAACACATTTTAAAACAAATTTTATAGCAAGTAGCCCTCTAAGTACATGCGATACATTCTGGATGAGTCTGGAAAACAACGAAATGAGTGCAGACTTCAGAATGAACGTATTGTGCCTTGTAAGGAAGACATCTTAAAGCAGGCTTCGCCGAGCTAATCACGGGATTGCTTGTACATCGCTAATTGTACACCGATATCCTTATCGCCCAACAAAAGCTAACCAAAGTAATTAAACATCTTAAAATGGTATTGCCATATTAATATGCCTGAAATATTTGTTGTTTGATATGTTATTACAGGTGTATCTTCATTTCATAAACGAAGATCTCTTCATGCTAAGAAAATATGTTTCGTATTTTCTGCATGTGTTTGGGCAGTAAAAATAATAAATATATTTATTTTTTATCTTTCCAAAAACATACTCAAGTATTTCATTCAGTGTCCGAAAACAAAGGAGCGAAAAATCCAATCTTTTATATTTTTAATAAAGGCAATAAGCGACACAGACATTGCTAAAATTAATATTCAGTGTCGCAACTAAGCGCCCGAAATGTTTCTTTCCATTCCACAATTTCAATTTATGTATGAATTCTGCATTCACATGATACAATGTCAGTTTCAGGTAAGAGAAACATCAGTCACACTTGGGCCTCTTGTTTTGATTTTATAGCATAGATACCTGCACACTAACGGACGGAAGGTCGGCTTAGATTCATCTTGTTATAACCATTCACTGGAAATTATTATATTTCAAGCATTTAAAGTATCCCTCTGATTTGTGTAATACTCTGTGACATGGACGAAATTTTATAATATCTATAAATATTTATTTTATAATATACTTAATTGCAAAATAAATTTTTAGTTTAATGTACAAATGGAAACAAAACAATTTTATAGTCCAATGTACAAATGTTAAGATGGCAGTTAGTCGCCTATGTACTGCTGATTTAAGATTTTTATCTCGGCAAAATGGAAGACTATACGGAAATCTAAGGGGTCAATGTAATGAAAGAGTGATGTAAAACGGTAGTACATCGCTGCTACATCACGATTCACACTGAAGGCGGTTGGTTCCTAGCATTGGTTACACCATACCATGAAAACAAGACGTGCGTTTATTTCACAAGCATACACCAAGTCAGCCGACCAGGGCAGATTACGGTCTAGACCATTCGTCATTGTCGTATCCTAAAATGTAAATGTACTTTTTGCAACATGAATAGGATTTCAGCAAACAAATCTGTTATGAGGGTGTTATTTGTCAGGCGAATCTAAATGGTGATTTAATGTGGTGTTCAGCCGTCCCCCTTCTATCGGGATTGTAAAAGGTGTCTGTCGTACTGTAGTACAAACCGCAGCAGTTGTACACAGATCCAATGATATTCGGGTTATGTGAAAATATAAATATTTATGTAATCAAAACATGGAATGATTTCGAAAACGCACGAATAGTTGCTTTATAGGTGTAGCTTATTTTAGATTACCCGGGGTTTCACGTTCAAACATTATACTCTATATCGTTGTCGTGCAAGACCGGGCGCGCAGAAGCAATAAAATTCAGAACAGCTTCTTTCTCCATGTTTATCTTTGATACCCAACACTTGTTTACGCTATATTCACTTAAAACCATTCATTATACTGCTGGAATTAATTCGTGTTGAGTATTGTTTTCGGGCCAGACCCACTGTTAACAAAAACATTTACTTGCCCCGGTTTGAAAACGTCGGATATTGGGAGACCTTTAGTCAGAATATCACTGATTTCTAGATTGATGTTTCCAATTTTATTGAAAATACAAACTCGACAAGACAAGATCTTAAGGAAAGATTTTCGCTTGGAACAACAAAATTTAAATTGGCTCGAATACAGATTATGAAACCTCACTGGAGTTTTTCCGTTACGATTTGCCACTAAATCTTACAGACCGAGGGTGTTGTTCATTTATTTATTTAGTGAACAAATTCATTAAAAGCAGTGTATCTTTTGCAGACTATATTTCGCTCTAAAAAGGAACAAAACACTTATCATATTATCAAAATCTATTTACGAAATGGTTCAATTTATTAACGCATATCAAAGTTTATGTTTTTATTTTATACCGACGATCAAAACGCGTAAAAATTATGTAAAACAAAATAGTAGGGCTTTAAAAGATACTACCTACGCGGTATGTGTTTCGATAGCAAATCCACCTGGGAGTAAAAATCTCTCTATGGCAATGTAATCATTGTAATGTATATCTTTCTACTGCGAGTTAAAACTGTACAGGATACATTGCAACAAACACGGAGGTATGAGGACAACATAAACGACGCAGAGTAGGGAAAAAAATACATGTATGTTTACTGTGTACCGGCACATCAACACAATAATGGATTAATAGTTGCCATTAATAGTTAAGTTTTGAAAATACAAACATACAAAAAAAAGGACAAAAAGCTTTCGGAAGATAAACTCTTCCAATAAACGTAAACATATAGTCCCACAAAATAATATGTATATAAGGTAAAGTTGATACATTTTAAAGGGGTTATGCAATAAAAGATTAGGTACAACAATATAACACCCTTAGAATAGAGTGTCAATTTGTTACATAGTTTTTCTAGAAAAGAAATCTAAGATTTGTGCAGGTTATACATCATCATGCAGTATCTTAATTGAGTTCACATCAAGAACCATCGGTCTCAAAAGAGTGGCAGTTGATACACGCGAAGAGAATGTATTCCACTGACAAGGTATGTAGTTTGGTCGAGGTTAATCCTTCTTTGGGAACACCAATAGTTATTGATAATGCTATGTGGCGGAAAATGACACTGTGGGTTTTATGAAAAGGTCCATTTCCCTATCATCTTGAAATTATTATATTATGTACCTCATGGAAATAAATTTGATGTTGAAAATATAGGTTCAACATTTGATGACACTATGGAGCCCTTCGAGAGTTTAACCAATGGGTGCCACTGTCGGGTCCTATAGGAATTTAACATAGAATCCGACACACATCCTTAGTTACGAAATACTAAAATTCTGAAACGGACACGGAATTTTGCTGAGACTAAATAAAACCCGGAATATATTTATGAAAATAGCCGAGACGAAGAGTAATAATACAATTTCGAAACTGACACTGAATTTGGCGGAAACTAAAATACCCAAACTTTATGTAAATAGTTGAATCCATGTGGACTTTAAAAAGTTTTTAAAAATGAGAGAAAAAATTTGCGTATGCGTAATGAAACACATTTGTGCATGCGCAGAAAGATGTTTTACTGCGAAAGAGGATTATCTCAAGGAGAGTAAATCAAATACATGTATATCAACGTGTGTCTGTACCCTTGGGTCTATAAATATATTGAATTTTCAACAGGTCAACTCAAACTTTTGACAGGATATATAAACGTCGAATTCATTCGCCAGTTGAAAGCAAGGTTCTTCCACAGACGGACATGGAGCCGAACAGTGATGTTTACAATGTGTCGAACGTGTGCTGAAATGTCTAATCATCATGAAATCTGTCGTTACGAGGAGCATGATCACGCATTAACAGGAACGCGGTTGAGTGTGGAATTATGGCACTCTCTGTATTCCGGATACCAACTGTTAACAGTATACAAAAATTTGGCATTTTCCTACCACAAAACAATACCAATAGGACGGCGGCTTGAATCTATGGAATGTTGTTCAGGATACGTCAATGACTTTCTGATTTTTAAACAAAAAGCGATCTGCTATCGCTAGTTGACGATACCAGTACATAAAAGGCATAAAGTTGGAACACATCGAGATGAACTAAGTAAGACCTCCTTTTTGGTTGGTCATGATGAACTTGGGGGGGGGGGACTCGCTCAGAGCTTGATAATGTCCCAGACAGACCGAATACTTCGTGAATCCATGTCAATACTTGCAATATAATCGACATTTCAAGAAATTTCATCAGACTCGTCGAAATCATACGTGAAGATTTGATCTTGTTGAATTACGAAGAGGACACCGAGTGTGCCAACGAGCTAGACAATCTAAAATTGTATTCGATTTTTGGAACAGTTAGGGGAATACGTCCTTTACTCTGATACAGATAACTGTATCTGCATAAAATGTCTCGTGTCCTCTGCTTTAATCTCAGTATTTCAAAACCAGTCGAGAAGTTTATCTAGATCTTCCATTCTCAAGTAATTGGCGAAGGAAGGGCCAGATCGTCAAAGTTGTGAAGCACCTTGTCTTCGCCATCCCTTTAGCATTTTGATTGCTGGACCTGGTAGTTCAGGCAAGACCGACTTTGTCAAACGTTTGATCAAATAAAAAATAAACAAAATGTTGTTTCATCGTCATCAATAACGCATTGTTTCGTGTTACAAAGAATGACATTTGACATTCTCGTTACTCAAAGAAAGTCATGGAGAAACATAGTGTGTATACTGTAGTCATCGCGTTGATGATTGGATCTATTCTGACTCTAGTAAAACGAATCTCGTCACCGATGACTTCAGCAAAAATGAAGAAGTTATTAAACTTTGGTTTACACGAAAAGAACATTGACACACCGCTAGGACTATTTACTTTACCCAACATTGATTTAAGCAAAGTAATGTCCATGGTATCATCAGTCTGAATTCGCAGCATTTTGTGTTGCTGACAAATCTTAGAGACAAATCTCAGGTCCATAGAATCAGGACGGTTTCTGCTGAATGATGCTTATGACGATACTATACATTTGTCGCACGCAATTTACAAATCGATTTAAAACCCACTACACCAGATTATTTGAAGTTTTCTTCGAACTGTTTAATGATTGAAGTCCATCTTAAAAAAGAAAGAATATAAAACCACCGTTCGCTCCCACCATCCCTGACATTATGTAACATAACTTCTTTCCCATCTCGTCCTCTTGCAAGATTAATTCGTGCATTGGAAAGCCTTAGTCGTGAAGACAAATGCTCAAGTGTGTTAATATTTGTTGAGGCAAGTCAGGAAAAGGTGTTGCGACCGTTTTCGACGTCCATTATTTACCACAAGGAATCATACACATTCCTCATCAATAGCTACATTTTTATTCGAAAAGCTCGAAGTAGCCTTAACAATGTCCAATGCCCAAATCAAGAAACAAATTATTTTCAAACCATGTGGAAGTGGATTCTAAGAGGTGTCCTTATTTGTTCGCTAATACGATGGGATTCCAGTAAGACCTAGAAGGTAAATCCCAAAACCAAATATCAACAGAAAGACAAGGAAGAGAATTGCTTTGGGTTCACACCCAAAATCATCTCTCCCAAAGACGAAGTCCTGGACTTCGCCCTGCAAGAAGGAAATATACTGCCGATAGAACGTGCACATACACAAGGAGACTTCAACACTCCTTCTCCTCTCTTTTATTGATAAGGCCATCAAAACCTGATTTATGACACGTTTTGTTCAATCTGTTGAAGTCGCCTCTTGCATGGACACACATCTCTAAAGTATCTTCTACTCTTCCCCCTCCTCCTTCTTCATCTGCTGTCATGGTTACTGTTGGTGGAAAATGATTGTACACCATGTTACTACTCTATAGTCCTAATCAAAGTATTGCGACTCTATGGTCTTAAACCAAGTAACAGAAAAGAGCGGAAATCCAACAAGTTTTGTAAAAATCAACAAATAATTTATTTCCCAGGAATAAACAAAAATGAAAATTTAAAAAAAATTGGAATATTGTGAAATAAATCCCAGATGGTCATAAAAGTTTATCGCAAGTCCCAATGTATGAAGTTCCAATTAAATTAAAGTGGTATTCGAAAAAAATTCCAATATTGAATGTGTTGATATGCCTGTAGTCACGAACCTGATAATCTACCAATGACATCGAATGTGGTGATGTGTTGACAGTCTTTTGATGTATCATAGTGTTATAATCCAAAATATCCTTGTCTTAATTCGCGGTTATTCCAAATTAATGTCTTATTCCAAGAATATTATCGAACCATTTGAAATTCCAGTGAATAATAATTTAAATAAATAAATCAGACCAAATTAAAAGCTTAGCACAACAATAACACTGATTTTGTTTCAGATGTTGAGGCAAGATAGAATAACCCTAATGTAAACAATATTATATACAACTCTACTTGACCTAGGTCGTATTTACCATTTTCTTTAAATATTATGTGAACCTAATCGGAAATTTCCATTCGGGAAGTGTATACGGTCAGAATCAAGACTGTATCTTAACTGAAACCAAAGTAAACATGTTTACTATTAATATTGACCTGAATATTTAATCTATTCTCATCGAGAAATATTAGCTTTGTATTATGATGTTTACAAAATAAATGTAATTGGCCAGGTACACGATTAACTTGATTTTGGAGAAAGATCAAGTACAAAATACAAATGTACATAACATATAATCAGTTAGAAAAGCCAACAAGCAATACAAATTAAATATACATAACCCTAAGCAAAAAAGCAACGAGCGAAAACCAGCAAGTTTAGTAAACTTCAACAAATAATTTATTTCCCTAAAATACAGTGAAAATTTAAAAAGTACTTGCAGTATTTGAATTAAATCCCAAATAGTCCTAAAAGTTATATCACAAGTCCAAAATTACAGAGTGTTCCGAATGAATTCCAGTGGTGTTCTAAATGAATTCCAGTCTTGAATATATCAATAACCTGGAATAGTAATGATGCGTTAACAGTCTTGATGTATCATAATGATATATTCCAAAATGTCTCTAAATGGATTCACAATAATCCCAAAATAGTGATTTAGTCCGAAAGTATTAAAGAGCACCTTGTAATTCCGACGAACAATTAAAAAAAAAATCCTCTTAAATTAAAACTGAACACAGCTAAAAGGCTGATTCGTCTTCAACTGTTAAAAAAGAACTAATTGATTATGATATAAATAACCTTTATATAAAAACGTAAGACAGTTAGAGGACCAGTATGAAGGTCAAATTTCATTTCTAGAACATTCTAAGTTGTGAACAAGGTCAGGTCTTTTACTAAAATTTCAGTAAAGAACATGGCAAATATCAGGTAGACCAGGAATTTCCAAGAAGGAATCCAATGTCCTAAGATCAGATCGAAATAAATATGCTTACCTACAAGAGATAGTTATCTTAAAATATGATATACAATCTGGTCAAAAGTTAGTTATGCAATATGTTGTTTACAAAAAAACTAACAATCTACAATCCTTAACAAAAGCCAAACACACAACACAAATTAATACACGTAAAAATCCCAAGAAAAAAATTACAAGAAATTTTACTGGACTTGTTCAAACAAGAGCTGACTCAGTTTAGCCCTTTGACAACACCATATTTTTTTCGTTTTCCAGTATCCAAAGGCAAATTGGTATGACGTGTGTGTGTGTGTGTGTGTGTGTGTGTGTGTGTGTGTGTGTGTGTGTGTGTGTGTGTGTGTGTGTGTGTGTGTGTGTGTGTGTGTGTGTGTGATTTGGATTTTTAACGTAGCTTTAACAATTTTTCAGTCTTATCGCTACGATGTCTTTAGTGTGGCAGTTTATAGTGGTGTCTGGCACTGGGGCATCATGCCGCAGACATGTAGCATCATGTTCCACCCAGTCATATTATCCTGACACCAGACCGACCAGTCCTAACACTAACCTCTTTATGCTGGACGCCAAGCAAGGCAGCTGTTAGTGCCATTTTTATAAGTCTTTGGTATGACTCGGCCAGGGTTCGAACCCGCGACCTCCCGCATCCGAAGCGGACGCTCTAACCACAAGGCCACCGGAGCGGTTTTGGCATGACGTACCAACAACCACTGGAGACAAATCCATGTATACATAATAAATGTGGGCTCTGGTATCTTCAGTTCCTCGGAGAAGATGTCCTCCCTCTAGAGTTTTCAGTAATCGTCCAAAGATTTCGCAAGTCAAGGAAAATGGCATTCTTCCTCATTCAGACAAAAATTGGGATGTATTGTCGGTGCTCACCAAAGCGAAAGCACCAATGCAAAAAACAAATCATTCCAAAGCTCTAAAGAAATCGACATGATATGTCAATGTTGCCCTAACATACTGAAAGGAATGACTTCCTTGATGAAAACACAGAAACAGCTATTAGGACACCAGCGAAACTGCATTTTACACATGGTGAAAACGAAAATTATAATTAAAGAAAAGAAAAAGAGCCCGTTCAGTGAAAATGATTTCTGATGATGATGTTAGTCCCTTTGGTAGCCTTGTGACTGATGTTAGTCCCTTTCGTAGCCCTGTGACTGATGTTAGTCCCTTTGGTAGCCTTGTGACTGATTATGGAGCGATAACAAGACTTGTCTTAAGAGGAGTGCTGAAGTGAAAATAAAAGGACGGTGCCTAAAGGAGATCAATACAACACCACTTGAACTGATGGAAGGACGAAAATTAACCATAGTCTCTTACACACGGTGGATGAAACTCCAAAGGTAGCAAGACCAGCGGTTACCTCACTTACCACTAGTCCCTAATCTCACGGAGATGGCAAACTTACATCAAGAGTTACACTTTTTCATGAACTGATCATACTTATCAGAAACGGAAATGTCGCAAGAGTACGGAGAAATAATGCATCGTCTTCAACTGTTTAATTTAAGAATTGCATAAAGATCAAAGAAGAAAGAAGTGCAATTTTAAGGACGACGACAGACACTGCCATGGGAATGGAGGAGAAAGAAGGAGGAGAAGAGTTAGATTACCAAACATAATCTGCTATGTTATCTTTTCCCCCAAAGAGTTGCAGCAACTTTCACACCTTTACCTACACCTAATCGAAAAGAAATGAAAGCTTGGATCCAAAAGATGATGTCGACGTTCGTTTCGGGAGAAGAAAGTAAAAGAAAGAAGAGAAGACAGAAGTGAATACAAGTAAAAAAAAAAAAAACAGTGACTTCTGTCCACTCCCATTGCTCGTCAGACACGTAAAGAATTGCAATCCAAAGTACAACAAGAACCCAATATCATCGATTGCATTCCTTACTGAACAGCAGTATGAACACACTTTTGACTAGCATTTACTACAAACCCTCCCATGCTGCTGGCTGCTGAGGAATTAAAAAAAACTGTATCGTGCAGTCAAAGCCAGACTAAAAAATGTGTGTCTCCAGTATATATGACAATGGTTGCAAGAATAATAGTAGTCGTACACGTTACACAAACTGACTGGATACAAATTTCCATGAAGTCAAATGAAAGTAGCAGGAATCAATCATCAATAGCAAGCCGACTAAGCGGATATTTCCTACTTGGCTTTTTTGCTGTATTTCAAGTTTAATGCCATTTTCAGCACCCGATAGGCTATGCATGGCGTTCAGTATAAATGGTGATGGAAGAACCCGGGAAAACCCCGTTAAGAATGACCCACCCACGGGAAGCTGCTGGCAAGACTTCTCACATACCCACATTGGGCAAGCCTGAGACTCAAAGCCAGAGGTGAGGTGCCAGTGATCGGTAAAAGCTAGCACATTAGACCACTCAGCCACCCGAGGCCACCTGGGGCCACCTTGGCTTCATACAATCGAGGTTAAAATTATTTCATTGGTGTAACTGAGGAATTCTGAAATCAGTTTGGGTGGTCCCTGTGATCGACACCTCCTGCGATGGGAAACAGACAAATGCACCAAATTTCTTAATCAGCAATTCAAAACAAAATGAATAAAACGGCACATTCATATTTTCACCAAGAAAATCCTGAAGCAAACGCGAGTGCTGTAATACGTTTTCAAAGGATTTTGAAAAATATGTATGTGGAA
This sequence comes from Megalonaias nervosa, assembly GCA_016617855.1. Classification (NCBI taxonomy): domain Eukaryota; kingdom Metazoa; phylum Mollusca; class Bivalvia; order Unionida; family Unionidae; genus Megalonaias; species Megalonaias nervosa. The sequence goes on from JAECUM010009124.1 coordinate 29,810, forward strand.
ATATGTACACATTGGCATATTCTCCAATATAAATCTGGTGAAAGCCTACAACCAACTCTTCTATCGCAGTATCGGATGTGCATTTGAATAAATGGCAGTGCTTGATCAATTGTTTGGAAGTCTGAGACATCCAAGAGGAAAGAAGTATTAAACACCTATGTTTTCGTATAGGTAAAATAAAACACTTTTACGAAAGGACATTTACCAATCTGGACTACAGAATTTTTGTTTCGTGTGACTGGATGCGTTTATTGATGTAACCAACCTGTCTATAAATTGGAAAATATGAACGAAGAAACTTTGAAATCAAACTTTTTACTTGTCCGAGTTACAACGAGTGACCAAGAAAGACAACAACATGTACGATATCGAAATCATTATCGATCAAAGAACACTAAAACTGGAAAAAAGTCGAATCTAAGAAGTTAAAATCCATTGGAAAATGTATTCGCCGAGTTTCGATTCTTGCAACTACGCAAGACGGTGACTACAAATAAAAACAAAGTCATGCACATGCCAGAAAACATTATCTCACTTTTAACTTCATCAATCAATGAACTACAAAAATAAAAACAACATCAGGTGAAGTTGTGGAAATCGTATTCTGTCTGTCGTTGGTGTATTTGGTCATTGGAGCGGCCATTGGAAACTTTAGTTTGCATCATAGGGATACGCAACTGTGGATTATTTTACTTAGCAATTATATGACTATCTCCTTCCTAATCCATCTTTAAAATATACCGGAAGTAGTAACAGCTAGAGCGACGGAAACTCCAGCACAGCCATTCAGATCACAGCCACTCTTGGAAAACGTTGGAAAGTAATTCTCCTTCGCTACCGGGAAGTAACTTTGGGAGATATAATTCATATGACTCGAGTCTTGAATATCACGGGAGATTAAACCAGTTTTGTTGTAGAAAAAAAAAAACGAGAAAGTGAAATAAAACGTTTATAAAATAGATTGGTATTTACGACGACGAAAACAATATTGAATCTGTATGACATGAAAATTTCCTGAAGGATATTATTTTGTTTCTGACATCTTGTCGGTACGATTTGTGTTATCGTCGGTGATCAGTTTGGCAAGACACTCGAGGAAAGAAACAAACGTACGCAGATGGACTACCGTCCACGTTGTCATAGTTTAACAATGGATCCGAGTTTGTTGGATATTTTGGATGGAAACACAGTCCTCACTCGGGACCCCGAGTGGCCGAGTGGTCTAAAGCGCTCATAGTTACGGATCACTGCCATCTCACCTCTGTCTGCATGGGTGTTAGTCTCGGGTTCGGCCAATGTGGGTACGTGAGAAAGATTGCCAGTAGCTTCTCGTTGGTCGGTGGTTCTTTCCGGGGTTTTCCCGGGTTCTTCCTCCACCATTTATACTGGCCGCCATGTATAGCCTATCTTGTGCTGAAAAATGGCTTTAAAACCTACAGCAACAACAACAACAACAACAGTCCTCACTACTCAGTCGAAAGACATTAACAACAACAACCGATTCTTCAAATATTTTTCTATACCCTTTCAAATTGAACGTCAACATATTCGTGCAATCTTTGTTCAACGATATGGATTTGTACATGAACGTCACACTTGTCAACATTAACATGGACGCCTACCCATATCGAAAGTACCTAGATAATATACTTACTCACAGAAAGGAGGTCACTAACACAAATGTAAATGTTTATATGGTGTGGAAACTTGACACGTTTACCAAGTTCAACATAACAGTTTTGAATTCTGATGATTACGATGACAACAATGCCTGATTTAGCAAAGGAAAATAGAAAATTAGGCAAAGGCATAGTTCAAATATGTTTGATGAATCGTATGAACTTGGACCTGTGGTTTCAAGACAAATATCTGTTGAATTAAGTGGTTGTACGTCTGGGACTGGATCGAAGTTGCACTGTCCTACATATGATGGCTTGTGCTAAAGAGTACAAAACAAACATCGAAGAAGCTAGACTCGACTCTATGTGCAACATGGCGAAGTCGTATCAAAAGTACGAAACGGCATCGGTCAAGCTCCGACCAAAAGAACATCTGAGGATCCAATACGATTAGTAGACGACAAAGCCGTCACCACTACCACCAGACTCCGATCCAAGAGCATGTGTTCGAAGGCCAGAGCCCTAAATGTTTGTTCACTGGCATCGTCAGCAATACTGCCTTCGAAAGAGCTATTAATCAAAATCTTACCAGTTCCAATAATACACGCCATGCAGGATGAATTGTTCGTGGAGATTTCATTTCATCTCGGACCAAAGCAGAGAAGAGGGATATTTCAACCCTACAAAATAAGTACAACTCAGTGCGGAATTTCAGTTTGCCATAGCTCTGGAGAACGCGGTGAACAGGGTCTTGTTTGCAGAATTTGACAATGCTCTTGAAATTAACACTCGCAGAAAAGTGATCATGATTACTAAATGTGGAAAATGCAGCGACGGACATAGACGATCACGAGCGGGAACCAAAGCAATCAAAGACACAAAATCAAAGTGGTCTTAGAAATGAGAATATGAAGAACGAACAGTAGTGTTACGACCACCAGAACAAAAACAACAGATAGTATCCTGTTTTTCTAACCACGTCATTAAAACAAACAATTCTTCTCCCGACAAGAGAACATTGTCAGGTTGTCTAATTGATCAAACTAACCAAGTACAACACGACAAATGTCTGATTATGAGCAGGCAGGAAATAATTTTTTTAACTTTCTAAGGGAAATGTTTTCTTTCATGTCTTTTCAATGATGGTTTCTTTCTCGTCTATGCTTACAACATACCCGCCCCATCCCACCCCACCCCTGTCTGTTGCAACAGATGTACGGCATGTGGAGCTCAGCCTGAAAAATGCGACAACTAAAACCATTGTGCCCAAACTGTATAAAATAACTTTATGTAACTTATTCAATTTTCAGTTGAAAAAAAATATTTTTGTTCATGCGCAGAACTTTTCTTTTCAATGCGTATTCGCACAAAAATCCGGTCATTTTCGTGAAACATTAGGGGGTTCTTTTTCAGTCTTCTCCAGAGTCCGTGTCATTTTCGGAATTTTAGTGTCACTTTTAGTCTCGGCCAATGGTCGCTGTCCTTGGTCAGTAAGGACGTGTGTTCGCTTCAATGTTAAATTCCCATATGACTTAGAAATGCCACGTTATTGTTAGATTCTCGTACGGCGAACTTTTGTATACAATGGCTGTAACGCAGAACTTAAAATTTGTCCTCATACGTAAGAGGAAGAAGTCATGCATACTTCATTCCAGAGACGCAGCATAGGGCCAACGATTTTACAACGTATCACGCAGCAAACGTCACAATATATAGCGATAACAACGTAAGTAGGGGGCGCTTCAGTCAGGCCTAGTGCCACCATCTTATTATTTTGTACAGAGATGGTACCCCTGTTTACGAGGCTCTCATTCCTTAAACTCTGATCGGATATTTTCAGGAATATCGGGAAAATTGTACGTCATAACCTGCGCAAAGGAAGCCATTTGGCTGTTCTTGTAATACATTATTGGTAAGAATTTGATACAGCTCAGAGAAATGTTCCTGAAAAATCCACAAAACGCGGGAGTGGTTTTATTTATGTATCTAAATATGGAATGTGTCAAGAACTTTTTAGCTCTTATCTTCGTTTCGAGGGATTATACAGAAAACATCACAATGAAGCGAATCTGAACCACCATATATAATCCGGTTCTGTATTCCTTGTTTTATTTTATTTTAATGTGTGACTAGAGAAGGTAGATAGGATATAGTCAGTGTGTTCGAGCACAAATGCGCAGAAACGCTGAACTAAGTTGTTGTGACCCATGGGTCAAAACAACCTTATGGCAGCTATATATTCTAAAAGCTTATGAGCTGTGAGGGGCATGTGGCCCCAAAGTGTCATCCAACGGTAAACAGATGGACGTTTTAACATTAATATTTCAATAGGACCCTATAGTGACATCTTTTCAAGATGGCCGGAGAGTAGGCTTTTCCACAGAGCCCATGGTGTCATTTTTGGCCCGTCATTTATAAGTACTGGTGCATTATCTGCCTTTTCATTACCCATAATGACAATATGATTGGGCAGCCAAGGATACATGATATTCTCTTCCAGAGTTTTTGAGCAAATCATGCTTCTGTAAGATTCGGATATTAACGACTTATCAAATTTTAGGTCTTGTAATATTTTCATTGTGGAAAGGGAATCAGAAAAGATGATGAAATTGCTTTAGAGAGGTTTCGATGAGTATGGCTGCAATTTCGGAAATAAATGTTGACGCTTTATCCGGTAACTAACTCGAGATGATACTGTGGGTTGTTGCAATGACAGCTGCAACCATGTCTCCATCTTTCGAACCGTTTGTATACTGGGACGTGTGGCTGCGATATGAGGCTATGATTACATTGAATTACACTCAAAAGCGAGAGGACTGAATTGTTTGAAGTGGCAAGGATCAAATATTATTAGGGAGGGGTAATAAACAAAGTTGTGAATTTGGAAACATAGAATTTTGCACAGGTTGCATAATTGACTTTTGATGCTTCCAATGAGGATGGATTCGTATGCCAAAATGTTACCACAAGAGCCTAGAGACTATATTATATGCGGAAAAGCAATTGATACTATCGTCTCATTATATGTCAAATTTTCTTTTCGAAACGTGATATGACAAGAAACAAAACCAAAAATGTCATAAACTACATGTATGAGATTTGGTTTAAACACATTTAATTCGCACGAAAAGCTAAAAGGGGTTATGCCACCAAACTTTGACCAGGCCTATCCCTTTACAAGTCTGAAATAGAAAACACAATTTATGTTAGCAAACAATGTTTAAGAAACAGACAGACAGACAGACAGACAGGGGACATGAGCATACCTTATAACGCAAAGACTAGGATACATCTTCGTTTCTGTCACTGTATATGCAAAACAAGCTTACAACCATTTGCTAAATATTGACGAAATGCGTGGTCTAATATTCATTAACGATGGTGTTACCCATCACAACCCCTGGATAAAGATGTAATTAATTGATTAACCGTATTCTCTCTCTCTCTCTCTCTCTCTCTCTCTCTCCATAATTAAACCTATATTAATGGTCGTGTGTGCATGTGTGTGTGTGTGTGTGTGTGTGTGTGTGTGTGTGTGTGTGTGTGTGTGATTTGGATTTTTAACGTAGTTTTAACAATTTTCCAGTCATATCGCTACGATGTCTGGAGTATGGCAGTTTATAGTGATGTTTAGCACTGGAGCATCATGCCGCAGACATATAACATGATGTCCCACCCAGTCACATTGTCCTGACACCGGACCGACAATTCCTAACACTAACCTCTTAATGCTGAGTGCCTAGCGAGGCAGCTGTTAGTACCATTTTTATAAGTCTTTGGTATGACTCGGCCAGGATTCGAACCCACGACCTCCCGCATTTAAAAGCAATCATGTATAACAAATGATGAACACTTATCTCTTGGAAGAAATGCTATTTGTTTTGGTTTCTAATAAATTTAGATAAATATTCCTTATCTTGCAAAAGATGTTTAAAGGACGGAGATTTTACATGCAATTTTACAGCTTGACCTCGCTCAGCCCTCTCCATTTGCAATATTAGCGATAAAGTGAAATTGTACAATGTCATCGCAAATAAATTAAAGTTGTACACGTCGATGCCACTTTTTATCAGCATCTTCGTTTTTAGTCGAAGATGAATTGTCCAATTACTCGTACAGTTAAAAAATGTAACGTGTGATGTTATTAACTTCTAATTAACATAACTTGTTTCTGAACTACCAAAATATAACATGAACAGTAAACATTCTCATTCCTGTATGCGTCAAATCAGGTTGTCACGTATTTGTGTAGTTGTCGACATTTCCTAGAATCAAACTGCTAAAAGGAACAGCTAGTCAACTCGTGACGTCAAAGCAAATATATGAGACTTAACTTCATGCGTCATAATTACTTCGGCATTTTCCGTTCAGGTAAAAAATATAAAAGTATCTTTAAACGTGTGTAATTCGGTAAGCAGCGCAAATAGTGACGTGCATTTTTGTATTGACATTATTTTAGAAGTTTACTACTAAATAAAGTTAAGTTAAAATTTCAGTCTTTAAGGCTGTGAATTAACCAATCACAAAAGACTTTACTTATTAAAAGTTACTTTTGAATGGATGAGATTAAGAATCAGAGCTGATAATCTCCATGATAGATCTTTATTTTTGGTAATCAAGTGATAGGCTGTTTTCCAATCACCACAGCCTTTGCTTGAAAAGTAACTTTTGATTGGCTGAGATTAGGAATCAAAGTTTATAATCTCCAGAACGGATCTTTATTTTCAATAACCACGTGACAGGCTGTTATCCAGATGTGATGTAAATCGTATTTTCTTCCTTGCCGATTAAACAAAATGTTGGAACAGTTGATCTTGAAATAAGACCCTTTGATTTACAAATTTAAATCCATTGTCAACTCTAGCTTTGGCAAACATGTACGGACTCAAGATATGCTTCAATAGCAGTAATACGCTGTTATGATAGTCCATTAAAGTACACAAGGATCGTCAAGATAGAAAAACAAAGAAAAACTACGTGGACGATGAGGAACAACTAGATTCTAATTTGAAAACCTTTTGAGCAACCATTAATTTGATTAACCTTCTTTCTAATCTTCTTGATTTAAGCCACTTGGTTTTCATATTCTAAGGCGGCATATCCAGTACGATTCCTTTACTTTCTTGGATTCGGAATTCCAGTTGGGGTTTTGAGCAACTGTTACAAGACTGAAAGTGTGGCCAACTTCTTTGTCATCCAATCACATCTGTGATGATTGATCCTTTTGTGTATCTTTTCAGTTTCTCCTACGTACTAAAGTCCACGGATCTTACATGTAATGAGATAAATTACATTCTCTATTTTGCACGTTTTGTTTGTTAACGTTTTCGCTCGTCGCTGTGCTTGACAATGTGCTGTGCTGGTCTCTGTCATATGTTGACAGGTTTTGCACAATCTCTAGCGCAGCGACGAGCGAAAAGATGAGCATACATGATCCAAACAGAACGTGCAAAAACAGACTAGTTACAAAATGGTTTTAATTGTTGTTTTCAGTTGTCTGCATCTATCTTAATCGATCCTTGACACGATCCTTGCTGGAACCAGTGCACTTGAAAGAACTGTAATTCGCTATATGATTTGTATAGAGGGGCACCCGCAGAATTATTTTCGGGGGCTGGGGCAAACATATAGTGATCAGCTAATAAGTTTTACGGATGTAGGCCAAAACATGTTTACACGTGAAATGGTGGTGGTGGTGGACAATTGCCTCCCCCCTTTCCCCTGTGTGCATAGGGGCAATGGGGGAGGCAATTGTCCACCACCACCCCTATGCGATATATATATATATATATATATATATATATATATATATATATATATATATATATATATATATATATCCGCATTATTTTAAAAAGTCTGACGTTTACTTAAATAGTACATCACTTATTGGGCTATATTCAACCCACGTGTATGCTCCACAAATGCAAATAATTGGTTCAAGCTAAATTTGTTCCCAGCTTTTTATTTATTTGAATGTTTTTCGTAGGGATTGATTTAACGAGATTGTGCTGTACGTCAATAAAATTTTTTAAAAAGTTTATTATTCCCGTTCACCAAACCTGAAAGGACCTGCACGACAAACTTTGTGTATTTCAAGAATTATATCACTGTTGACTACCTAAAACGCGACATCTCATTTCTGTTTAAGTCAGTTAGTCTCGTTAAAAGCAGTGATTAAGTAGTTTGATCTTTCCACGTCATAAGCGATGCATAGAGCGATAAATCGGTAATTATGAGAAACCAAACAACACGTAAACTACAAGTTGTTGAACATTAACGTCGAGATCCTGTGGAAGCGAATGACAACACTAGTTGAAGCGAAGGAGAATTTCAGTAGATGTAAGTGAGAACCCCTGCTGAAGTGAATGAGAACCCCTGCTGAAATGAATGAAAACCCCCCGTTGAAGTGGATGAGAATAACGTGCACGACTTCATGTATAAATCGCACGTGTTGATTAAGCTTGTCAGCAAGTATAAATAGACCATTCTTAATGAGATCCTCATGAGTATTAATGTATCGCGAAAACGAGGCTAAGCTAGGCAGATCGCGACTATAATGCATGTAATATATTATGTAGATTCCTTTTGCGAGAGAACATATTATATTGATCGCGGCTGTAATGGATGTAATGTATTTTATAGAGATTGTTTCCTTTTGCGTAAGAATATTTATGTTATAGAATTACCACTGTATATATTATAATGACGAAAACTTACTTGATATGTCCATTCTCTTAAACGTAAGTTGATTTACTTCCTATCTTGAGTGTCCTTTTTCTCTACAGCACACAAAATACAAGTTAACGATAGAGAAAAGAAACTATTTAAAACATGAATTTTGTTTCTGATTAGGTATGGTTTAAATGTACAGCTATGATCAATCAATACTGTGGTCAAAACACGCGGTCAGAATAAAACATTTACAAAATGTGCATAGTGACACAAACTGCCCTTTTAACCAACCACGCCCCCCAAACCAGTAGAGACTTTGTGGTGTGCTTTAAATAGTTTTGGGTACATGTCGGTATGCTTGCATTTTAATTTGTATCAGAAGTACACAACCTGGTTGTTGTTATGGTGCTTGCTGCTTTTAGTGCCTGGGGGTGGGAGGGACTGGGATTTTCCCTTTAAATGACATATTTTTTCTTTTCTGAATCATTTGTCAACTGACAATATGGATATATGATTTTATTCATATGAACACACTTTTATTGTTTCAATAACAGACTGGCAGTTATATATTTACCCACAAAACAGCAGGATGATTTGTTCAAAGCTGTTTGAAAGTCGTTCATATATATATATATATATATATATATATATATATATATATATATATATATATATATATATATATTAAAAATCAAAACACCCTGCCCCCAAACACACAAATTAGTCCCTTATTTATGTGAACTTCTTCATTGATTATAATTAATATTATTTTTGTGGTGTTGGTAGATGGATGAATTTTAACACCCAATATGTAAATGCAGACATTAGATAAAGTAAACATAATAGGGAAGAATCGTGTCTAAACAATATAAAATTTTGTCATTTTATGTATCGGATATTCTGTTAATCTGTTTATTAAAATAATTTTCTCTTTAATTTTAACAAAACCTTTATCTGCCATAATTTGGTCCCCTGGTTCTAACAAATCTATAAGCTGGTGCCTAGCTTAGCCTCGTTTTGGATTCGTTGACCCAGGGTCACATGAATACATGAATACATTCTGAGAATGGTCTATAGGTAGAAACAAAAAAGCTACTAAATGATACACAAGGAGATTATATACAGATTCAGAATCACTTTCATCGTAAATGGAACATGGTTTGTGAAACTATTTCCTGGAATCGAATCTCTGTGTCATGAGCATTGCAAATCAAGACGTCATGCGGCTTGCTTTCAAGAATAAAATAGAGAAATTGGAAGTAATGAAATATCATTTACACATACACACACATACGCCATTAAGATTAACGTACAAAGGCGTTCACCAACCACATTGTGAATTGCTTAACGGTGAGAAAATAATTCCAAGAAGTATGGACACAATTAAAATGCAGAAGCAAAAAAAATCACATAGGTGAGAACTCGTGATATAAAATACTGAGTAAAGAAGTCAAACAGAAGACAAAACTTAATGTAATATGACACGTGCATAGTCAAGAATCTGTAAAATGGATTTGATCTATGGTGACAAAAATAAAATTTAATTACCTGACTTATTTCATTCTTAACGGCTTCCAAATGTTGACTTCAAGCGTTCTTAACCGAAATAATCCGCAAAATAATCCAGTCTAAGATTTTGATTCAATCACAAAGTACCGAACATACACGTAATGAAGTGAACTTCGTCATCTTGACAGCGTATCAATGCCAGATTATAACATCTTCAACCAGTTCAGACCAGTTCATTGAAGTTCATCACGTCCGTTTGTATAATGGTTTCTTATCACTCTTCAAACCTTGTTAAAGTGCATTTATGCGGCTTTTTGAGAAAAAGTGTTCACGCTTTTCGCTTATTGTTACATTAATCTATACGGTAAAGATGTCATCTCAATTTCCGTTTCAAAATCCTTGCATGTCTTAACTATTATTAAAATTCATTTATACGTTGTCGTGTACCATGATTGTTTTGGAAAGTAGCCAATCGAGAAAATACGGTCAACCAACCCAAAATAGCAGGATAAGAACACTTGTACGAAACGTTTCGTGTTAGAGTGAAAAAGACAATTTCGATTTAAAACTTCAACACATTGCTGATGAAAACTCGTGATTTTTCGCTTCTATCGATTTCAGCATGTTGTCACAGAAGCTATGTTTGGTTAGGATCAACGTGTTTTGCAATTAACTTTGTGTAGTACGACACCGTCAACACATTGCAGGAAGGAGCCAACAGTTACTCTATGTTGTATTTGTCCTTCGTTACTTCCTTTGCTCTGAATAGTTCATTTTAGATTTCATTCCTTTGTTTGTTGCCAGTACAATTTTCTATATTATCTTCCTCCTCTCTGTCTCTGTCTCTGTCTCTCTCTCTCTTTGTGCTATATTAACTACTTCTTCACTTGCACTACAACAACTATTTCTTGCCATTGAAAAATGAAAGATTAATTACAAAACTACTCACAATAAAGGGAAAAGTTGAAGTCGAGAGTATTATGGACAGTTATTTAAAATTCTCGGAAGTACAAATAATGAGTTTGATAACACACATTGAAAACGTGAGTTTCTACTGAATATGTTCTCTTTTTTTAATAAAACCTTTCAACAAGTTCATAAAGTATGGAACACAATTAATCAAATGTCTTTCAAAAGACTCCTGACAATATACTTTCTTCAAATCATCATGAAAGTTTGCACGATTCGTGTGCCAGGAAGGCAAAATGGTCTTTGGAGGAGTCCACAGGAAGTGCCTACTAATGTATTGGGCCAGGCAAAGATCATTAAATTTGAGTCCGGACAAGGTTCTTCCGATATGTTTGGTTCAGGTGTTAAAAGGGGATTCGCGATGAAAGCCTTGAGTTATTGCCCTAATGCAGTTTACGTACAATTTAAGTAAATGTAGGATAAAGCCAACGTTTAAAAGGTATACATCCGAAAGTCTGATTGATTACGTACAGCTGCAAGCATTGTTTAAAGAATGAGTTAGAAAGCAGTTTTTGCGATATCCAATGTGCAATACAATATTTGTAATACTTGACTGTATTGGAGGGGGGAGGGAGAACGTTAATCTCCACATTCCACTATCAAACCTATCTACCTGTTTCTTTTACTATGGCATATTGTTTGGGTTATGGGACAACATCAATTTTCCAGTTTCCAGTCACGATCAGTAAGTATGATCGTCAGAGAATAAATGGAATAACACCTTGACTTGGCCGTGCAGGTATTTACGATCTTGACTGGAATGTACACTATTCACTGTATGACTACCATGATAGAAAATTTTGAATGTTTAAAAGTTTTGATTTTATCGAAAAACACATAATGAAATTGTGAACTCATATATATCTTATTTCAGAAGATAGAATTCTGAAAGTTTAAGGACAAATCCAATTGATTCTATAATGAATGTTGCTAGGTTACACTTTAAGAGAGAGAGAGAGAGAGAGTTGATTATGTGATGATTCAGAAAAGGCGACAGAAGATCAAATGAAATAACACGTTGTTAACTTAACTCCGCTAAAATATTGGCTTATTATTTGGTTTCTAATTATAGAAATATCGGAGTAAACATACAGGTAAGAAATTATTTTAAGATAGGGCTTATATCCATTTTTCTGAAGAACAAATTTGTTTGCACGTTCTCAAGCTGATACGCTTTATAAAACTTGTATCAGATTATTCATATTTCGGTGTCCCTCCCCAAAATATTCAAAATGAGCAACACTCTAACAGGCTTCATTTGAATCACTTTCAGATGAAAAATTAAGAACAAGTTTCTGTTCCTATTTCTGATTGCAATTTTGTTTATTCAAGGACTTTGCTGTAGTCAGCGTCGAAGGAAAGTTGTCTTATTTGCGTTCCTATTCTATGAATTACTTTTTAAAAAATCCCGGAAATAGCAGACATAACCGATGGAATTGCTTGCAAATTGAAGAAACAAGATTACGAGGTAACATTCAAGTTCTTCGTCTCTCTATTCTTCTCACAAAATCTAATCACGTTCCTATCTTTTTTTTATCTCCTTCTCTCTGTTTGTAACTTTTTGGCTTTAGTTTATTTGCCCTCCATGAGGTATTGTTTCGTTTACCTGCTTTCGTCAAATCAGTTATCTCCCTTTGCATATATTTTGCATGGCCACCTAGATGCGATTTTTGCAACCAGCACTTCCGGACATTCTAATAAGAGTTTCCATGAGGAATAACTCAAATTGTTTAAAGAGAATTTGTATTAAAAGTTAAGGCTTTTGGCTTGTATAAAGAATTCTAGAGTTAAGAATGTAAGATCTCACCTATTTCAACTGCAAGAACAGACTTAAAGACCTAATAATGTATCCTTGCCTTAAATATTTACAGCATATTTTCTGTTTCTACTTTCGTGGTGTTTGTTTTTATTTTTGTAATCATATCATTATATGGTTTTTTTTAAAAGTTTTTGTCAAATGTTGTAAAGCGCTTAGAGCTTCTAAAGATTAGGCGCTATACAAAGTCCTCATTATTATTATTATTATCTGATAAATACGAAACAGCTATAAAATCATTATTTAATATGAATCAAATTCCATATTTCTATTTTAAAGAACTCCATTTAATACTTTATTCCTGCAAGTGTGTTCGAGTCTCGGGCTTGACCAGTGTGGGTACATGTGTGTGAGAAAGCTCGCCTGTAGCTTTTCACTGGTTAGTGGTCCATCTCGGAATTTTCCCGGGTTCCTAATGCACCGCTTGTACCGGTCGCCATGTGCTGAAAAATGGCGTCAAACCCTCAACATGTCCATTTTGTCTCTTCGTACTACTGCTTTATTATAACAATCAGTTTTGATGCTTGAAAGGTATAAAGGGTGGCTTCGTCAAATATTTTTCTGCTAAAGTGAGACAACACCTAGTAAACTCCCAACTGTATTGCTTACCAAACCCATCTTTTACATTTCCAGTATTGGAGTGGTTATGGTTGGTAACTGCAAAGATAGCTTAGTTTCCAGCATGAAGTAGGACTGTACGGAATGTCTTCACATTAGCAATGACACAACAAGAAAACAATAATAGTGATAACTTTCATCTAATAACTGCATGACAGTGTAGCCGCTTTTGACCCTTTAAGTCCATAAACAACTCCATAAGTAGCCGTGAAAGTGTTTTCGATTGAGGTAAACTTGATCATTACAGACGCTTACAGCGTCTTGTTTGATCTTATAGGCTTTGATGGTCAGCATATCAGTATGACCAGCGACAGGTGAAATGCTTAACCTTGGTACACTGGTACACATGTCCCATCCAGGAATTAGGTTTTTAAGCGTGGTAGTTGTTGTTGGTGTGAACATTGGTGTGCTGTTGATAATTTCGATATAACGCGCTACAACAAGACTGACGCCTGGTTCCGGTAGAGGAATGCATGTAATTACTCAGGTTTTATCCTTCATCTTGCCGTACAAGAGTCTAATTTCTACATTATATAATTCCTCAAAATTAAACTTTATTAATATTACTTGACTAATATTAACATTTAAGTTCAACTATTTGGATAAAGACCGAATTTTTCAAATGAACCATCTGTCCATTCGTGTTGTTGACGGAAGTAAATTATGTTTTAATATACTCCGTGCACCTGAATAAATTCCACGATACAACTCGAGCCCTCAAGATGCCTCAATACAGTCGAATCCAATCATTTTAGGATTGTGGTCACTGCAATAAAAAAGTCCTGCAATAAAAGACTTCCAAATGAAAAAGAACACCTACCTTTACCCCAGCGATAACGCTGCATATAAATAAATATTTTTGAAAGAGAAAACAAAAATCATTTCCCCAATTACTGTTGCATATATACCTACAGAAAAACTGGCTAAAATGAACGCCTACCTAAAACAAACGATTTTTATGAACACAAAATTCAATTGCTTTTAAGAGAGACGAAAGAACACGAACATGTCAAGAAAAGAATTGTAAAGTCCAATATTCTTGAAAGAGCATCACCAAACATAATTCTGGATCCAATTCGTTATGACCACACAAAACATTAAATAATCACGTGATTCTATTTGCAAAGAGAGGCAAGTTTTTTTTATTTCACGTTTAGTGATTATTCATCGTTTTCCCCGTTAAGATTAATTAGTACAGTTTCATAGCAAATGATTCCGTATGCAACTATTAAAGAAATATTTAGTGAATTCCTCCGCGCCAACCGTGTTACGCCTAGTAGTGGTTACCCTACTGTCGAAAATTCGTTCACTGGAAAACATGAAAAAAA